>BQNB010014629.1:27215-70821 GCA_026074375.1 Tanacetum coccineum
TGAAGACTTTGAAGGCCCAATCCTAGCCCATTTACAGCCAATCTCAGCCATTGCATTCACAAAACCCACCACAAACCTTATTGGGCTTAAGAAGCCCAATAACAAAAGCCTTTACCATATTGGGCCCAAAAACAAACCCACATGGGCCCAATATCAACAAATACACTCAGTTGGGCCCAATACAAGCCCACAAACCCAGTTGGGCCCAATACATAACCCAAGCCCATTACTGGCCCAATACCATTTTTTTTATAAACCCTGGGGACCTAAATTGTCAAGTTTAAAAATGTTTGTAAAAAGAAAAAGTGTTTTAAAATTGATAGGGACTGATTTTGTAATTTTCCAAACAATTTTTCCCTTAAAAACACCAAGGGCTGAAACTGCCATGTTCAAAACCTTTTATATCTTTGTTTTAATAAAACCCAAGGGCTGTTTATGCCAAGTGTTAAAAACCTTTTATAACTAAAAAAAGGAAAACAAACAGAATGGCAAGTAAATGAAACCCGAGGGGTTCTTTTTGGGCACTTGAAACTTTTAAAAACCTGTTACCCAATCCCCGCTCCCCCCTCTCTACCATTCCCGCCAACCACCTCAAAACCCTCACCATCACATGTTACCACCCAATCTTTTACCCAACCCCTCCTAAATCCAGTCCTAACCTTAAACCCACTCTCACTAGCCTTTTTAAACTGCCACGTTGGCGATCCCCCTCAACCCAAGAAAAATCCATGGCCGAAATTGATCAAAAAGAAACACAACTCCAATCCTAGGGCTAGGATTGATGCTGAGGCTTCATACTCACACAAGAAACACAAAGACTCAAGCATAGAAGCCTTGGACTTCTATAAAAGGAAGAGAAGACAAAGCCGAAAGGACACTAGTTTTTTACTTAGAGAATTTTGTTTAAAATTTTAATTAAAGTGTAAACTTAACTTTCAGTTTGTATTTCAATCGTATTGAACTGTCTTCTTTAATTTTCAAGATTTATGAAAAATTTTGTTGTTGTGCTACTGTTGAAATCAAAAGGTTAAAGGTTATATGTTTAAATCTGTTTAACTTGTCTTATTTGGCTCTTAACTAGCCTCATTAATCATGGAATTACCCTAATTAGTTCAGGTTGAGTCATAATACATTTTGTAAGAAGATTTTAAAAATAAGGGGGTGTTTGGGATATAAAGGTCTAAAACGGTTGAAAAAGGTAATGACATGGGTTTGTGGTCATAAGTTAACTTTATCTTGAGGTGTATGAGCTTAATTAAGTCTGTTTTGCTAAAGTTTTTTTTAGTTAAAATCTATTTCCAAAGTTTTTACAGCATTTAGAAATTGTTAGTTTAACTAAAAGATATTACAATGCTTATTGGTTAAAGCCATATTTGATCCTATTAAGGGTGCAAAATTTTTGGCAAATTAGTGTTTAAAATCCAGTTTGCCAAAGGTCCCTTGAGTCGTTTGACCTTGCAAGTCAAAACTGCCAAGCTTGAATGTCATTTTTCAAAATAAAAAGCCTTCTTTTCATCTCTGAAATCAGCAGCTATTTATTGTTTTTAAAAGCTAATTTTTTGAGCATAAGCTCATTTCCCATCTCTCTAAATCTGTTTGAGGTTGTTTTCAAAAATTAAGCCATTTTGAGCTTATTTGGCTTAAGCCAAAAAGCCCCTCATGCCTCTTGCAATGTGCCCTGGTGCAAAAGCCAAATTCCAGCCCCTTATTTCTTGCAAATTAGCTTAATTAGCACCATATCTTTTTGCAGTTTCAATAAGCCCCTAGGCCCCCCTTTAAGCCCCTAGAATTTCATAGCTTAACTCCCCTCTAGGTATAGCGTATCTAAAGGGCAAAGTAGACAATTTACTTTTTCCTTATAACTGACAATTTTAAGCTTATCTGTTTGGCTTATTTTAGAGCTTATTTTTTATACCTACATTTTAGTTAAAGTAAGTAGCATAAAGCATAGTTTGATTTAGTCTCATCACTTTTCAGCTTATTTTGATGCCTTTATCTAAGCAATAAGCCAATAAGACTTTTTAGGCTTATTTGGCATTCTGCCCCAAAACAAGCTTATTTCCTGCTTATTTAGGAACATACTAACACAAATTCCTTTATTAAAAAATGCTCTCCCCAATAAGATTGAGCTTATTAAGTTTGCTTTTTTCTGAGATTATAAATAAGCACTTTATTATAATTTTAGGACTAAGTTTTTAAGTCGAGCCTTAGCTCTTAGGGACTGTTAGTGTAATTTTAGGATTTCTTAGTTAATTCTGTTAGTACCTTTAGTTAGGTTAGTTTTGCTCAGTTAGTCCTTAGGGGTATTACACTGTTAGTCCCTAACAGTTAACTAGGTTAGTTTATTTAATTTAATAATTTAATTTAGGGTTTAATTTTTAATTAGTTTAATTACTCTAATTGCTAATCTACAGAAGTAAAAATTAGGCGTTTTTAATATTTTTAGAATTATCAAACTTTTCTTTAATTAATTTGATATTACCAAATTATTGCACTTATATTTTCTGTCTTTTTCTATTTTCTTAAGTTTAGTTAGTATTTAATATTTCAAAATTCATAAAAAATACAAAAATTAACAAAAAATTATTTTTCTTTTTTAGAAAATTTTCTTTAATCAAATAGTTTGTAGGAAAATTATTAAAACTTGTGTAGGGTGATTTTTCCCAAAGTTTTCCGTTTCCTCCATCACGAATGCTCGTTTACGAGTTCGACTTTTTCCGTTCTTACCGTTTTGTTCGCTTTTTAACTCCGATTTTGAAATTTTTTACATTTCTTTAAGGTTAGAATATTTTTTAATTTATATAAATTTTAAAATTAATTTTAGACTTTATTTTCCGTAATTTTAGTTTTAGCTTGGCATTTAATTCCCGTTATCTATAATTTGCATGTTTAATTTTAGTTTATTAGTTTTTAATTATTTTTTGTTAAGTATTTTTTAGCCTAATTACGTTCCCCGTAGATTTTCTTAAATTTTCATTGCCATTATTTATTCCCCCGTAGTTTAGGATTTATCCTTATAACTAATTTTTGTTCCCCGTATTATTATTTAAGATTCCCATTTCCGCACTGCTTGTTTCCCGTAGAATAATTAGTTCTCTTTAATTAATTTTTAGTTTATCTAGGTTAAAAATCAAATCATTGTGTTTCTCAAGTCAAATCACATTCATTCGTATCGATTTAACCATTCCAGCCTCGTTGGGGATTTACGCGACCCGTAAAGCTCTATACTACTTCTCTCGGTATTCATTGACTCTGCTTATAGACCATTCTTACTATATATTTTATATTTTATTATATTATATGTATTTTAAGGTATAGTCTGAGCGGATCACCTCATGAGTTGACCGGTACCAAAAATCACAAACAAAAACACAAACTGTTAACTACTAACAGTTATAATAATATTACACTTTTGCATTCATACACCACTTGGCCCAACCAATAATCATACGCAAGGCCAAAATTTAACTAATTAAACCACATATCCAAACGAAAATCCAAGATTTGATTTAACCAAAAGTGTACCAATATAAACCAAAGAAAAGGCCCAAATGATTATTCTACTAACATGCGTAAGTCCAATTTAACTTCTACAATTCAAACGAATCCCAACTAATCAAAACAGCGAATCCTAAAAACCAACTACAAGTCAGATTGAAAAATAATAAGATTCGAACAATATGTAACTTATGCAATAAGCTCCTAATCCATTATAACAACAACTAGGCATATGAAGTAGATTAATCCACTAGCAACTAAAAAGCACAAAAAAAAAATAAATAAATAAATAAAACTTAAGCGAGAGTATATCTAATCGAACTAAAACCAAAATAAGACTAAAGTAGCAAATCTAAGTTTGGCTTAATGAAATAAGAAAAAAGCGAATACTAAACAACTAAAAAGCAAATCGAAAAGAGCTCAAACAAAGCTTATTCCGATTACTGAAATGAAAGGAACTTAGGCCCAAAATAAGCAAATTCTTATTCAGTTGATATAAGCCTCAGAAAGTGACAAACAAAACAGAAATTAAGCACGTTCGATAAGAAGGAATAAATCAAAATTGTAAACACTTATATAAACAAACCTTAATCTTCAATAAACTTAAAACAAAATCTCATACAATATCCTTATTAAGCTGATCAGTTGTTACAATAAGCAGTAAAAATAATCTAATCTAAAACTAAATAAGCTAAAAAAATGAAATAAGCTAACTACACTAATCTACTCCTAAAGCTAACTAACTAACTCCTCAATAATGAAGGGGCGAGTTGCTATTTATAGCCATAAGAGGGAAGAAATTGTAAATTTCTTCTAATCATTGGTGTCATAATGAGCCAATCATTGGCCATCTTTTATGCTCCCTCGGATCGAGTATGGTGTAAAGAAAATCCAGCTGTTGGAAGTGTGCCATGTGTCCATTTACAATGCTTCATTTGTAAGCGGTGTTTTTCGTCCGTGTGATCTCATTGTTGCAATTGGAAATGAATTTCTTGAGTAATATCAATTGGCTCCGCCACGTGTCAATGTCCTATTTGTCCTCCCATCTTAGTGGAAGGTCACATGACCTTTTGGGAATTAATTTCCAAGCACATGATAGTGATGCAATGCTGACGTCATCCAATTCTTATATTTATTTTCAAATTAACTTTGGGCTTATATTGGGCTGGCCCGGCCCGTTAAGTGGGTTACGGGCTGGCCCAATAGATTCCAAAAGCACCATTTGATCATTTCGATCACAGTTTTTCTTCAACATTTTGTTGTTATTGTCAAAAAAAATTTTTTTTGCCCCCCACATGCCATTTTTTGGTTCCGTCACTGCTTGTGTCTTTTGATACTTGTTCTTTTACCAAAGAGTCATCAGAATTTTCCTTAGAATCATCTGATTTTTTATCACAAATAACATTAGACTCTTGCTTACTAACCTCAGAACCATAAGATTTTAATCCAGGCTCTCTGAATTCATCAAGACCAGAGTAAGACAAATCAAGTTTTTTAGGCCGACTATAGATTAAAGGATGAGGTGGAGGAACTGCATTATACCCCAAACCCTTTTTACTTTTGTCAGTTATCTGACTCCCTAACAACTTATCTAGGTCTTTTGAGGCTTTATCAAATTTCTCAATTTTAAATTCAATGCCCTCTTTTTCTTGCTTAACCTTTTCAAACTAACTTTTAAGCACATTGATTTCATAGTCTTTACAAGCTACTTCCCTTTTAAGAACTGCAACTTCTTCACTAAAAAGAACCTCATTTTTTTCTATATGTGATAAGTTGTTCTTCTAAAGTTGCTAAACCTCTTTTATAAGTAGCTGTTGTAAATTTAGTTTGATTAAGCTTAACAATCAAATCATCACACTGTTTCTTAAGAGTTTCATAGTTTTTCAAACAATTTTTAGAGCAAGTTTTATCATTGTATACCTCAGAGTCTGAAAACACATTAGAGCCATGTTTGTCTGAACCTGTTCTTCTGCCATATAACTCCAGTCAAAACCTATACCATCTATAGCCAACATTGCCTTTGAAGATGTGTCTTCATTATTTCTATGCTTCCTAGTGTTGTCTTGATTTCTAAACTGGCCTTTCTTGTTCCTTGATGCTCTACACTCCCTGGCAAAGTGTCCTATCTTGTGATAGTTGAAACACTCTACCTTAGATTTATCATACCCAGCAGTATCATTAGCATTAATGAAAATTTTCTTGCCTGTCCTCTGAAAGTACCTCTTTGCCCTCATACTTAGCAAAGAGAGCTGCCACTTCAAATCCATTGCTTCCAGATCATCTTCATGAATTTGCTCTAAGTCCTGCTATAGGAGATTAGAACCATTTGGATTTTCAACCATGAAAGCATACACAACATTATCACTAAAGCTAGCAGTACTAACTTAAGGACTAGCAGTGTTGACATTAGGGCTAATAGTACCAACTTCATATGCAGGTTTAGCAGTATCATTAGTACTGCTAGTGCTTGGAGCAGTCATAAAGGCCGAGGTTTGAGTACCACTAATTGCACCAAGAGATTTCTTTACACTTTGTTCAATAATTTTGAAGTTGTTGTACAAATCATCGATGCTCATTGTTTTAATTTTAGCCTTATTCATCCAGACTACAACATGAGTATTCCACTCAGGGGGCAAGTTGCTCAAAAATTTTGAATTTAAGTCTTATTGAGAGATGACCACACCCAAAATTGCAAGCCTACTAACAATCTTTTAAAGTCTGTTAAAGATAGAGTCAAGAGACTCTGTGCTTGATGCACTAAATTTTCATATTGTTGCTTCAAAAGTATCTTGTGTGTTTTCTTAGTGGCTTCATTACCTCCAAATCGTGTTTCGATAGCAGCAAACATTGTTTTAGCATCATTGTACTGACTAAAAGTAAGTTGATGTTCATTGGGAAAAGGCATGACTAGCATGCTTCTAGCCTTCACATCATTCTTCTTGTTGGTATTTTCTTCAGCAGTTACAGGTACTAACATCTTTGTAACTGAAGTACCATTCTCTTGTCCTGTTTGTGTTATAGACACCCATGAGTTACCATTCTCTATGACCTCCCATAGAGCATAGTCTTGTACCTGGAAGTACTGCTTGATTCTTATCACCCACATCTCATACCCACCTAGTTTGAGTATGGGTAGCTTTGCAGTAGTATTACTATGTGCAGATTCAAATTCCATGACTTCTAGATCAAAGTTTCTCAAAGCAAAAGCTCTGATACCACTTGTTTATCCCAATCCTTGATCGATTCCTTAGCTTGTCTAAGGTTAAATTACCTTGGATAAATCCAAAATAACTTGTTGTAGAAACTTTGTATGTATACTAAAGTGTATGCGGAATCTAAACCTTAATATCTAAAATTTTATGAATAAAACATTAATTGTGATGAACAAAATAGATAACAAAAACTCAATATTATTTAGCTCCAATAATACGAGTACTTCTTTACTAGTACTAGAGGTTTACAACTTGAAGCTTTTTAAACCGACTTGACTATATGAAAACTTTGTATATCAACTAAATCGCCATAGAGCCTTTTTATAGACTAAGAGTCCTCTGTCGGCTTCTACTAACGTTATACTAAAGATAAACATAAACTTATAGAATATTCTGATACAATATATTCTATAATTATCTTCTAATCTTCATCTCCAAGTAATCCTTATCTTCTGGCATCTCTGACTTCCTTTAGCAGTATTAATCTTCTCTGGCAGTACAAACTAACACTGGCAGTACTAAATTTATACTAGCAGTACTAACTCAGTTAATACTGTTAGTTATAATCTGAGCAGTACTAACCTCTTGTGAAGATTTATTCCAAACAAATAATCATTCAGGTCCTTTTGTTGTAGATTCAGAATGCTTTCTTTACAGGAGCATAACCAACAAAAATTCCTATATTAGCTTTAAGTTTTAACTTACCAAGGTCTTCACCGTCATTAGTGGGATAGCAGAGAGCACCAAAGATATGAAGATAAGATAAGTCAGGTTTTCTGTCATGGAGAAGTTCATACGGTGTTTTGTTGTGACGTTTTCAGATTAATGATCTATTTTGAGTATAGCAAGCTGTCACGACTGCTTCTGCCCAAAGAAATAATGGAGCCTTTGAAAAGATCAACATGGTGCAGGCAGATTCCACTAAAGAATGATTCCGTCTTTCAACAATGCCATTCTGTTATGGAGTACGAGCAACAGATGTTTGATGTGAGATTCTGACTTCTTTATAATAGGCTTTCAATGTCTGATTGACGAATTCTATGCCATTATTAGTCCTGATGTTATGAACAGTTGCATTCAGATGAACTTGGATCATTTTGAGAAATTTGATCACGAACTCTGGAACTTCATCCTTTGATCGTAGAAATTTCACCCATGTAAACCGAGAATAATCATCAACGATAACCAGTATATATTTTCTCCTATTGATATTTCGAATCCTCATTGGGCGGAAAGATCCATATGCAACAGATAGAGTTTTCAGCTTTGGGTTTGTGGGAGTGTTTCTGTTAGCCTTAAAATATGTTGACTTATCTGGAATTACATTAGTTATCATTAGGCAAGACATGCAGGGACTAGAATTGTTAAGTTAGAATAGTTTCCCTTGTCTTGACATATATATACCCCCTCCATACTTCCATGGAGGGGTGATGATTCATTTGTATCATTTCACCAAGGTGTGTGTGTTCTTTCTCTTTCTAAAACACATACACATCTTTTCTTTTTCTCTCATCTATAATATGGCTAAGTTTTTGTTCAATCCTCCCCGACCTCCGGATCTTCTTAGTTAGCTAGTGTTTCTTATTATAACAATTGGTATCAAGAACTAACCGGGGGTGTATTGTATTCATGCGTGTTTTGTTTAGTGTTTTCGTTGTGGTTTGTTTGAGCTTATTGGTTCGGCTTAAAGGGCTTATTTTTTCTCTACTCGGCAAAAAAAATTTGTTACACTATAAATTTTTTTCTTTGGGCTTACTGTTCAAATTTTATCATTTGGGCTTATTGGTTTGTCATGAAAAGTGTATCCGGGTTCTTTCCTTCGTGTGTTAATTCAAAAAATAAAGGGTGCGTTCTGGGTTGACAAGTAATGTGGTCAAACTTTTTTTTTTTTTCATTTCTCAACCAATAAGGTGCGTCTTTGTGTTTTTGTGTTTTCTATTTTGTCTTTATTTTGTTTTTGGACAAAGGTTCAATGACTAGAACAACTTAGAACCGAACAACCTGTTTCGAAGTGACAATCGATCAAACATCAACCAAACGAGTTTAACATTTGGTACAACTGAACGAGTTCACTCTTTGTTTACCGATCTAGTTAAGCCTAGTGCGAACCGAACGAGCAAAAACCTTTGAGCACCGAACTAATAGTTTTCATTAAGGACCCGAACTAGTCGAAAGATTTGAGCACTGAAATAGTTGAAACCTTGACACCCAAACTAGTTGATTTCCAATAGGACCCGATCTAGAAGTTCATTATGGACCAGAACCAGTCACAACTCTTGTGAACCAAACTAACTAAGCAACTCAACAAATCTTACTCGCTTTAAATCGTTTTCGGATTTTTCGAGTTCGAGTGACAGTGCTCTACAGGACGTTTTACTTATACCATCGTGCTCGTAACATCTTTTCGATCAACGTGGTATATTCGGATTTTACTGACGATTATCGTACCGGTTCAAAAGATCAAAATTTCATTCGTAACTTATTTCTATATTTTCAAACGAAAGTGATGAGAAAACATGGTGGGAAAATGTTTATTAATTACCTAGAATTAAAAAGTTACACATGCAGCCCCTAACTTTCAAGACCATTTCAAAGTTAGTCCATTGTTGCAACATTAAACTTCAAGTTGAAACTGGTTTACACCGTTAGTCCTTAATTGTTACATAATACAACCGTTAGCCCTCCAAAGTGAACCAAATTTCGCCGTTTGTCCTCATAAGTTCATTTTTTGCCAACAAAAGCTCACGGTTTTTTCTTGATTTAGTAAAATCCCGTAAAAGTCTATTCTTTTTACGGTTTAAATCATAGAATTGTAAAATCCCATAAATGTTAATTGATTTCAACAACACAACAAACACGATACATAACACTAAAAATGATCCAAATAAGATTCACTAAAACGTCAAAAGGCCTAAAGATTCGGATTACAATGACGAGTGATCACGAAGTTGATTTGGTATCCCTTATTTGTGATTGAAGTGGGTTTCACGAAGGAGTTACTTTAATTTTATAATCGAGCATTCCCTTCTATTTTCTACCCTTTTTTCAAACCTAATTATCAAATTGATGACTTGCTTGAACGTTTACAACTATGATTGAGATTAGAATATCTTAGTTATTTTCTGATTGTATAGGAGGTTCAACATTATAGTGCTCACGGGTTATAGATTTTCACTTAAAGGAGTTATGTTGTAGTACTCAGTGTCACACGCAGATGTTGATGTGGATAATTTTATGATGGGTGTTGTACTTTTTATTACTTTTTCCTGGTTGAGCGATAAAGTACTTATAGATTTAATCTTGCACCGTTCTTCAATCAACAACAGTGCAAGATTAAGTAACAAATTTAGGGGATTCTACTTCATTTTCAAGTTTGGTATATCGGGTTTACTTCACTAAAGCGGGTCACAACATTAGACCGAAGAATACGAGGGTTGGTAAGTTAGCCAAGAGGTTTTAAATAGGGGAGTGAGATGTAATCAGAACTTCACGGGATATAATTGAAGCTACAGAACGTCAATGGTACTTCACAGTCTAAGTAAAATCTTTCAAAGTTCTTCAATGTCTTTCATAACTTTTCAAGATTGTTGCTTATGACAAGAACTTCTCGAGTATATAGAAGTACAGACAATGATGCTTCTGAGAGCTCGCAACATCAATGGGGGAAACTGTGTACATCGGGACTTAGTTTACTTTGAATGTTAACACTGTAACTTTAGGGGGAATAGTAGTGTAGACTACTTTACTTTGTATGGTTTGTGAAGTATTTATATACGTAGAGAAGAATTGTTGTTGATTCCTTGCATGTACCCCCGAACGAATATTCACCAAGACCTAATGACAAGTAGCAGTAGTATTTGATGTGGTTTTCTACTTCTACAAAATTCCGTTGTGGCACGTAAAATGTCCAATAGAATGTTTTTCTAGAACATCAAAAGTTTCAGAATCATGCTCAGATCGGGATGGTGGTTTGGGGGGAAGTGGATTAGAAAACTTCGCCAAAAAAAAAGGAGTCTATGAAGAAAGCTTTTCAAGACATGCTGCATGAATTGGGGGGGAAGTTAATCCAACTCATGCATACTACAATGGTTCCAGAACAAGTCAAGACAAAGAAGATCCAAGCTGGAGTACAAGTATCAAGACTAGAAGACAAAGACGTCATCTTCAGCATTGGAAGCGCCTTGGATGTCATTTTATCATGTTGTATTTGTAATTAATAGGAACATTGTAAGTAATTCCATATATCCACATATTGGGGGAAGATTGTTAGCCTTAAATATGAGGACTTATATGGAATTACATTAGTTGATAAAATAACCAAAAACACAGGGACTAGATTAGACTATTGAGGATAGTTTAGTTGTGTTTAGACTATAAATACCCCCTCCATACTTCCATGGAGTGGTGAGGATTCATTTGTATCATTTCACCAAAGTGTGTGTGTGTTCTTTATCTCTCTAAAACACATACACATATTTTCCTTTCTCTCTCTAAATAAAATGGCTTTTTACTTGTTCAATCCTCCTCGACTTCCGGATCATCTTGTTTAGCTAGTGTTTCTTATTTTGTACAGTTTCTTACTTTTTACAAGAGCACAGGCAGAGCACAAATGATCTTTCTGATACTTTAGTTTTGGAAGTCCTCGGACTAGACCATGTTTGACAAGAGAAGTGATATAATCAAAGTTTAAATAAGATAATCTTCGATGCCACAACCAAGACTTGGTATTTAAGGCCTTAGATAAGAGACATATAGGAGAGGAGAGCAACAAATTGTCCATAGATAAATTGTATAAATTTGAACTCCTAATTCCATTGAGTAGATCAACACCGTCTAAGTCACGAATGAAACAGGTGTGTTTGCAAAAAGCTACTTCGAGATAGAAATCACAAAATTGACCCACGGAGAATAAGTTATGACCTAACCCTTCCACATAATAAATCTGAGAGATTGTAACATTTCCCATTTGATAGTCTCCATAACCCATTATCTTAGCAATATGATCATTCCTAAATCTAACGGTACCCAAAAATTTACTGACGAAGTTGATGAGTTGAGAGCGATTTTCGGTCATATGCTTGGAGCATCCGGAGTCCAAATACCACAGAACAATTTGGACAACCTGCAATCGTTAAGAGAAGAAGATGGAACATCAAAAACAATGGATCGCCAAGATTGTTTGGGTTCCTTAGAGTTAGAAGTTTTAGATTCTACAATCTTAACTTTGCTACTGGAACCAACAGATCTTGTTGCTTTTGGTCTCCTGCTGTAAACTAAGATTCCTTGAGTTTGTGTAGCTACTGATTTGGTAGAGGTTTCCTTAGTAGGCACTACTTTAGTGGAGGTAATCCTAGTTAAAGGGCACCTATTTCAAACTATAGTGAAGGTCCTACCTGTAGGTTTTCAACTCAATCCAATTTGACTAAACACCTTTCCCATAGGTTTCCATACTTTTTTCATTTTATTTCTTTTAGATTTAGATTTCGATCGCACATTCACATCATTCACATAATCAATAACACACATATCATGATTGGCATCAAACAAACATTTGTTACAGATAGCACAAATAGATTTAAACTTAGCATCTCTTACATAATGCTTAACATGAGCATTACTGGTAGGTTCAGATATAAAATTCATCTTATTCAAACTAGATTTAACTTTCCTAGAGTGGTCTTCAACGTTATTCTTCTTATTACTACTTGGTGGTTGCGTGATCCTATTATTCTTTGTATTGCCCGAAGGCTTTGATCCGCTAGCACTAGTAGTAGGTTTTACTCCTATAGAAGTCAAAAAAGGCTTGTTAGAATCTTTGGTTTTAAGAGAATCAATCTGCTTGGGAATGTTGCATGAAGATGTGACAGGTTTAGCAAACCTAACCTTTTTGTCCTTGTTCATTGGCATGTCTTAGAGACATAGACTAACAATTCCTGAACGCGTTTTGTAAACATGCATGCAGATTCTAATAAAGGTTCACTAGGATTCTGTTTTCTAGCGCATTCTACAAGTCCACGAAGGGTGTCAGTATTTTCTATAGTCTTTTCAAGATAAACCTCATGGGCATCCTTGTTGTTCTTAAGTCTATGAGAAATAGGTTCTATTTCTAGCTTGAACATTCCTGGAGCAATAGTGGTACTAGGTTTCGAAATAGCAGTATTGACATCATTTTTCCCTTTAAGTTTCCTTAATTCATTTTTCAATGCTGCAATAGCAAAAACCTTTTCTTGAAGTTGAGCATTTCAATTCAAATTCTCAACGGACTTTGCATTCATTTGAGCAATAAAAGAGTCACAATGTTCTTTTGACTGAACACGTGTCTTTCTAATTGAGTCAAATTAATCTTTGTAAATTGATTTCAAATGCTCTCGCTCTTTTCTTAAATTTTCATTTTCAGAAAGTAATTTTGCCACAGTATGCTCCAACTCAATGTTTATCGTTTCAATCTCATCAATGTCTTTCTGTACATTTTCCACATTATCTTTTCCACTCAACGATTTAATCTTATCCTTCAAATTTCTTATGACCGTGTCCTTTTCTTATGACTGAGCTTTCAATTCATTTATTTCAAATAATTGATTAAATGTAGGAGCATTTTGGTTTTCACAAAAATTATCCTTTTAAAAAATTTCTTGATTCAGTTTAGTTGTTAATTCCATAGAAATGCAATGCTTTTCAAGTGTTGAGTAACTTTTCAAAAATTTATCGTAAACATCCTTTTCAATCAAATCTTTCTTTTTGAGAAGCTCAGTCTCAAGTTCCAGACACTTATTGCATTCCTTCACACATGACTTTTTCACATCAAGAATATCCACATAATTCACAGCAATATGCACAATTTCTTGAGACATGATTTGTTTCAAGGGTTGATCATTGTCAATGCTAAGCTGTTTTATTTGAATTTCAAAAGTGTTTTTGTCTACAGAACACCGATCAACAGCCGCTTCCATTTGGTTAAAAACTGTTTGAACTTCAGTAATTTCATCTAAAAGAATTTTATCAAATGCATTAAATGTATCTTTTAAAACTTTTAAAAATGGAATTATTTCAGTTACAAAATAAGCTTTTGTATGTTCAAAACCCCACGCACCTGCCGTTATAGCATAAGATGTGGTTCTTATTTTCATGACCCTGTCAAAACTGGCGAGTTGATATTTTAGCTTTTTAAGACTTTCATTTACCAAACTTACCCTAGGAAGTTTACTAGGAGGGTTCAATTCTAATGAGACAGGTGTATGTGTCTTTACAAGCATGTGTTCAGGATTTTAGTTCGAATGTTTTAACCAGAAAGCTTTTCTATAGGACAATTCTTTTGGAGTGAAAAGAACCATTTACCAAATATCTTCTTTTTTTTTATTCAGCATTTGATATATCAATTAGAGAAATATTATTCTCCTTTGCTATGTGTTTAGTGGAAATCTTGTGTGTTCATTTGGGTTTGTGTATAAAGCATCTGTTTGATGACTCGGTTGTTTCAATCATTCATAGAGTCTCTTCATCATCTAATGTGCAAAAATCATAGCATGTCTATTTATAACGTAGATTATCTTACTACATAGATAAGGGGTGGTTTTTATACGCTGTGCCATTGTTTAGAGTGCATCGGCTTATGTGAGGGTGTGTGTGTAAAAATGTGCGGGTTGGTGTTGGTGTTCTATCGTTGTAAAATGTTAATACTCCCATACTTATTTGATGATCTGCAGTCTGGTATTGAGTTTGGGGGTGGTGTGTAGGCAATGTGGATTGTAGGAATGATGGTATTTGGATACTTCTTAAATGAGTATCAGGGGGGGTATTAGGTGTGTTATCTATTCAATAGTGGTGGTCTGTGGGGGGTCTTTTTGGTATGGCCCCCCCCCCCCCCCCCCCCCCCCCCCCCCCCCCACCACCTAGCCACCACCTATATAAAACATATAAATTTTATATTTTTATCTAGATACAATTTTATTTTATCTATCATAATTAACAATTAATAAATATCTTGTTAAACTATATATATCATACATAACAAAACAAAATATCAAATATAACATTAAATATATTAATTATATCCCACAAAATACATCAGATGAAAACATAGAGTTTTGAATGATAACAAAGTTTGGAGTCATCAAGACCAATGCCACTCCGTGCCATAGGTGCTCATGTTACACATGAGATAACATGCTAAAAAGTCACACAAGATTGAGTGAAATTAATGTAATAGTTGTAATACAAGTGTCATTATAAGTGGTAATAATTGTACAATTACAATTATAATGGAAACAATGTGTTTATTGTGAGCCCCTCTAAGCTCATGACACCCAACACGTTAACATGGAAATAAACCTCAGTGACATTATTGAGGAACAAAGTCCTCTTGCGAAAATGTAACTTGCCAAAGTACCCATTATTCTCAAATATCAGTGCGTTTGATTTACCTCATGAATAGGTAAACACAAAAGGGATTCGTTATTAATCAATAGTCAATTTCTACTTCTCAGTCACCCCTTCCTCTGTTTCACATCTCTGTCTCACAATTTGCTTTTTCTTGCCCACCTCACCACCTACAATTCTTTCATTTGATCTACTATCCTCAATATTCGCGTTCAGAACGCACAAGTGATTAATGGTTTCATGATTAAAGTGATTATTGGCTTTGGGGTTATCACTTAGGCAATAACTATATCAGGATAGCCTACGCAGTTGGAAAAATACTTGTATTCATTGGTTTATAGCATGTATCCCCCCACGGATTTTAGAAAACATGTAAAGGGTAGGGGACTATGAAACCACCTTGATAAGGTAGTTTGATTGATTGAAATTTATTCAAAATGGAGTAAAAAGCATCGTCACGAACATGGCGAGTAATATGTCAGTCTTAGGTTTGATTGTTTCAAAACATTTATTTCAGAAAGTTTTATGATAAATGATTTTAGTTTATTAGATTATGAAAACATCGTATCACTATTCGGGCTATCATAATCCAGAGGTCATGCAGTAAACGTTTGAGGAGCTAGGATACTTTAAATCGTAAATTCAGCAACTCGTCAAAACGTCTAACCAAATGAAAGTCCCTCACATGAAATTCCTTAGTAACGTGATACGTTATAGTTTAAATGATAGGATTTTTTCCTTTTTTAAGTTTCGTTCAAAAGCTAGTGGAAGGATAATATTTTATCCGTGTGTAAATGTATTATAACATGTAATTTATTTATTAGTGTTGATCGTGATCGCTACGTAATTGATATTACACGCTGACTCAAATGTGTCAGAATTTAACAATATCGATAAGTCTTATAATAATTAATTATATTTTTTATAATTAATATAAAAATATTTACATTTTATACCCTTAAGTAATATGAATGGTGGACAGGTGTTATTATCCCCGTTGTGGTGTATATGTGTGTTTTTACAGGATTTTGACACCCGTTTTATTGTTAATTGTGTTGTGAGAAAACATTGTGAAACACCTTTTAATTTTAGAGTATGTTGTGTAGCATAGAAAACAAACCCCTGAAGTTTAACTTCTAGGATAATTACACTTGTTTGGCCCAGAGTGTTATATACGTTTCTAAAACGTACGAATATATACCCTTTATGCATTGAAATCTTTTACTCGTTTTTAGCGACCGTAATTCGTGACTCGCTCGCGACGCTTGTATTTTTGATTCTGGAAGCAATTTGAACTTTACGCTACTCTTATTACTATAAGCTAAAAATACAGTAAGTTTTACGAGCTATGTAGCTTATGAATGAGCTTATGACGATAAAAATCCAAAATGGGTACGTTTGGTTTAGAAATATTAACCCGGTGGCTTAGAACTTTTAGAGTTTGTTTCTAAGCTTAAAGAAATGATAAAATAGCTTATTAGAACAGCTTATGGAATCAGCTTATGGCTTATAGCTTATTAGGATTATGAAAAGGGGTTTAAGGTTTTTAAAGGCGAGTTTGGTTTAGGAAAACCAAATGAGTAGGTTTAGGATTTAAGAATTATACTCATTTGATCATGATAAGTGTTAAGAGCTTATAAAGGATCTCTAAAACTTATCAAGAGCTTATTGAATAAGTAACAAGACTTACTAGCATACGAAATATGGGTGAAATGGGTCGAAATGTAACCCTAAACTTAGGAGATGAATTCAAGAACTCTTCTTTTCTTATCCCTTGGTTCCAAAATAGCTTAAAGATTTTCTCTTTTTCTTCTTTAGTTCGAAATATGTCAAGAGCAAGTGAGTATGTTTGATAAAATTATGTATTTTTGAATGTGTATGTGTTTCAGGTATATATATAGGCCAAGGAAGAGTAGTGGCTAATTTGTGTGGAGTGGTGGCTAAGATATGAAGAGTGGTGGCCAAGGGTTTGCTAGGTATGACTATGGAGGGCGAGAACTAGTTAGATAAATGTGTTAGGAGGTGGAAAGCGGTGTTCGGATATTGCAAGGGTGGGGAAAGAAGGTTCAACTTGGGGTTGCTGACAATGGGGTGGCTAGTTGCTGTCAAGGAGTGGGGGTTGACGGTGTTGGTGGGGCTATATTAAGGCCTCAATGGTGGTGACAAGCGTGCTAGGTTGTATGGGGTCATGATGGTGTTATGGGTGGAGGTGTGCTCTGCTGTGGTTCGTGGCTGGTTTTAGGTGGTACGGGTCATTTGGGTTGTGGGGTGGGTTTTCACTTTTGTGGACAGAGAGTTAGGGGCGGTGTGAGTGGGTTTAGTGGGATGACATTATTGGGTTCAAGTTGTGGGGGTGGGTGTAGTGTTGCTGGTTTGTCTGGGGGTCTTTGTTTGTCAGATTGTTTTGGTTGTGGGTGTTTTGTTGGGCGTGGGGGTTGGGGAGGGGAGTGTGAGTGGGTGATCATGTGTGAGGATTGGTGGGGGGGTAGTGGGGGGGCGGGGGGAATTGGGGTGCAGGTGGGGGGGTGGGGGGGTGGGGGGGCCAATCTGTAACACCCCGATATTTGATATAGCAGCGGAAGCTAAATTGGGGTATTACTTCATGAATCAATAGTCATAATCATAGAAAACGACTTAAAAGAGACGTTTTGGAAAATTTAGTTATCATTCAATATTATTTCAGAGTTTTACAAAAAGGAGGTCCCAAAATACATATGAAAACATAGAGTTTTAATGATAACAAGTTTGGACGTCCTCAAGTCCAATGCCACTCCGTGCCATAGGTTGCTCAATTACCAGAGATAAACATGCTAAAAAGGTCAACACAAAGATTGAGTGAAATAATGTAATAGTTGAATACAAGTCATCATAAGTGGTAATAATTGTACAATTACAATTATAATGGAAAACAATATTATTGCCCTAAGCTCATGACACCAACACGTTAACATGGAAATCACCTCAGTGACATTATTGAGGAACAAATGTCCTCTTGGAAAGGTAACTTGCCAAAGTTACCCATTATTCTCAAATATAGTGCGTTTGATTACCTCATGTATAGGTAAACACAAACGGGATTCGTTAATCCCAATAGATCTATCCACAATATTCGCGTTCACTCACAAGTGATTAATGGTTCATGATTAAATGATATTGGCGGTAGAGTTAAACTTAGGCAATAATATATCAGGATAGCATACAGTTGGAAAATACTTGTATTCATGGTTTATAGCATGTATCCCCCCACGGATTTTAGAAAACATGTAAAGGTGGGACTATGAACTCACCTTGATAAGGTAGTTGATTGATTTGAAATTTAATTCAAATGGAAGTAAACAGCCTCGTCACGCAACATGGGGTAATATGTCAAGTCTTAGTTTGATTGTTTCAAAACTTTATTTCAGAAAGTTTAATGTAAATGATTTTAGTTTATTAGATTATGAAAACATCGTATCACTATTCGGGCTATCATAATCCAGAGGTCATGCAGTAAACGTTTGAGGAGCTAGGATACTTTAAATCGTAAATTCAGCAACTCGTCAAAACGTCTAACCAAATGAAAGTCCCTCACATGAAATTCCTTAGTAACGTGATACGTTATAGTTTAAATGATAGGATTTTTTCCTTTTAAGTTTCTTCAAAAGCTAGTGGATGATAAATTATGTTAAATGTATATAACATAATTATTTTATAGTGTTTCGATCGACGAATGATAACGACAAATGTGTCAGACTTTAACAAAATCGAGTCTTATAATAATTAATTATATTTTTATAATTAATATAAAAATATTACATTTTATACCCTTAAGAATATGAAAGTGACAATTTATACCCTTGGTATATATTAATTTACAAATTTAACCCTTTATATATAATTTTAAAACATTTAAACCTTTAATTTTAGAGTATAGCAAAACAAACCCCTGAAGTTTAACTTTAGGATAATTACACTTTTGGCCCAAAAGTTATATAGTTTCTAAAACTACAATATATACCCTTATGCATGAAACATTTTACGTTTTTAGTCCAAATTCCATGATCTTTGTATTTTTGATCTCAAAATCAATTTGCAACTTATAGCTTATTAGGATTATGAAAAGGGGTTTAAGGTTTTTAAAGGCGAGTTTGGTTTAGGAAAACCAAATGAGTAGGTTTAGGATTTAAGAACTTAACTCATTTGATCATGAAAGTGTATAAGAGCTTATAAAGGATCTAAAACTTATCAAGAGCTTATTGAACAAGTAACAAGACTTACTAGCATACGAAATGGGTGAAATGGGCCGAAATGTAACCCTAAACTTAGGAGATGAATTCAAGAACTCTTCTTTTCTTATCCCTTGGTTCCAAAATAGCTTAAAGATTTTCTCTTTTTCTTCTTTAGTTCGAAATATGTCAAGAGCAAGTGAGTATGTTTGATAAAATTATGTATTTTTGAATGTGTATGTGTTTCAGGTATATATATAGGCCAAGGAAGAGTAGTGGCTAATTTGTGTGGAGTGGTGGCTAAGATATAAAGAGTGGTGGCCAAGGGTTTGCTAGGTATGACTATGGAGGGCTAGAACTAGCTTAGAAATGTGTTAGGAGGTGGAGAGGGGTTCGGATTGCCAAGGTGGTGACAAGAAGGTTCAACTTGGGGTGCAAGGTGGCAAGTAGCTTACAAGGAGGTGGTGAGGTGTTGAGGTGCTTAATCTTAAGGCTCAATGGTGGTGACAAGGTGCTAGGTTGATGGGGACAAGATGGTGGATCATGGTGGAGGGTGCTTGCTTGGTTCGAGCTTGTTAAGGTGTTACGGGTTCATTAGGGTTTTGGGTTAGGGTTTTCAATTTAGGACGAGCTATGGGCTGAGATAGAGGGAAACTATGGTTCAAATGTGATACTTAAGAAGGTTGTATCTTGTGCTTAAGAAGTGGGACAAAATACCTTATAAAATTAGAGGGAAAATAGGCTAGTTTGAATGTTGTGCTATATCGAGTTGCACCATAAGCTTAAAGGAGTTGTACTAGGGTTTTGGAGGGAAAAGGTATTCGAATATTGTACACTTATACACATGCCTTGAAAGCTTGTACATTTTTTTATATGGAAATCTTATACGTAATCGGGGTTTTGATATAAACGTTTAACGTATAAATCCGTTTTATAATAAACGTTTTAAATGGTACGTAAATAAATAGCGTATGGTAAAAATGAAGTTTAGAACATATTGCTTGACATATTATAATGTTTACTTGACATAAACGCTGATGGAATTGGCATTAATAGGTTGTGTGAGCTCGTTTACTTTGGTAATGTAAGTTATGTTACATTATGGATTGAAAAAAGCAAAAATATTTCCATGAAAATGGTTGCATCTAATTTAATAGATGAAAATTATACTGAGGAAAATTGCATCTAATTTAATAGATGGATAATTACATAGGAGAAAATTATGGGTTGTTATAGTCTCCCAACCTTAAAGAAATCTCATCTCGAGATTTTGTTGGATGTTGGAGTGATGTTTGGAAATAAATGTTGATACTTGGCACGAATTTGATCTTCGCGTTCCCACGTGAATTCTGGTCCCCTTTTATAGTTCCATCTTACATTGACTATAGGGATACGACTTTGTCTTAGTTGCTAGACTTCTCGATCTATAATTTCTATTGGTTCTTCTACGAAGTTGAGTTTTTCATCGAGCCGAAGCTCTTTCATTGGAATGATGAGGGATTCGTCAGATAGGCATTTCTTTAGATTAGAAACGTTGAAGGTACATTAGACATTACTAAGTTCTTCAGGAAGCTCAAGTGTGTATGCCATTGGGCCTACCCTTTTAAGGATCTTAAATGGTCCAATGTACCGGGGGTTATGCTTTCCTCGCTTTCCGAATTGAATGACACCTTTTCGAGGTGATACTTTCAACATAACACGATCTCCAACTTGGAATTCCAAAGGCTTTCGCCTTACATTGGCATAACTCCTTTGCCGGTCACTTCCAGCTTGCAAGCGTTGTGGGATTTGAACTATCTTTTTGGTGGTTTCATGGATTATCTCTAGTTCCGTGAGTTGGACATCTCTAACTTCGGCCCAGCAGACAGGTGATCGACACTTTCGACCATAAAGTACCTTGAATGGTGTTGCCTTAATACTGGCATGGTAACTCTTATTGTAGGAAAATTCTACCAGTGGTAAGTATCTCTCCCATCCATTTCCAAAATCTATAACACAGGCTCAAAGCATGTCTTTGAGTGTTTGGATAGTTCTTTCACTTTGTCCGTCTGTCTCAGGATGATATGCCGTACTCATGTCTAATTGAGTACCCAAAGCATTCTGCATTGACTTCTAGAATCTAGATGTGAAATGACTGTCACGATCTGATATGATGGATATCAACACTCCATGCTGTTAAAATATCTCCTTTATATACAACCTTGTAAGGGTTTCCATACTATCTGTTGCTTTGGTGGGGATAAAATGTGCTGATTTGGTAAGACGGTCTACAATGACCCAAATTGTGTTATGTCCACTTAATATTTTGGGTAGTTTTGTAACGAAGTCCATTGTTATTCTTTCCTATTTCCATGTAGGTATCTCTGGTTGTATCAGTAAGTCGGATGGCTTTTGACATTCTGCTTTAACTCTAGAGCATGTCAAACACTTGCCATCATATTCAGCGGCGATCGCCTTCATGTTAGGCCACCAATAGAGTTTCTTTAGATCCTGATATATTTTGTCAGAACCTAGGTGGATGGATTATTTTGATTTATGAGACTCATGCATGATTAAGTCCCTCAAATTACCAAAGAGTGGTAACCAACTTCGATTCTCGGGTTCCATCAGGACGTATTTCAAATGCTTTGTCTATTCCTCGTAGGTTCTCAGCTTCGATGTTCTCTTTTTTGATTGCCTCAGTTTGGGCTTCAAGGATTTATGATAGTAATTTTGGGTGAAGAGTCATGACTAATGCTCTAACTCAGAGTGGTTTGATTCGTTCCTTCTGGCTTAAGGCATCTGCTACAAAATTTGCCTTTCCAGGATGGTAGCGAATCTCATAATCGTAATCTGCGAACAATTCTAACCAACGGCGTTGTCTCATGTTCAATTCTTTCGGATCAAGGATATGCTGAAGGCTTTTATGATCAGTGAACACAGTACACTTTGTGCCATACAGATAGTGTCTCCAAATATTAAAAGCGAACACTACTGCTCCCAATTCAAGGTTATGTATGGTATAGTTTTCTTCATGAGGTTTGAGTTGTCGAGATGCATATGCAATAACTTTTTCTCTTTGCATTAACACTGCTCCTATACCTTGGAGTGATGCACTACAGTAAATGACAAAGTCATCATTTCCTTCTGGTAATGCTAAGATTGGAGCTTCACACAATTTTTGTTTTAGCAGTTGGAAGGCTGACTCTTGATTTTCTCCCCAGATATACTTCTTGTTTTTCTGGGTTAATTCAGTCAAAGACTTTGCAATCTTCGAAAACCCTTCGATGAATCTCTGATAGTAGACGGAAAGTCCTAAGAATTGGCGTACTTTTGTTGGTGTGGTAGGAGATGCCCAATTCTTAACTGCTTTAATCTTGGTGGGGTCAACATGAATTCCTTGATTGTCGATCACGTGCCTGATAAATTTTACGATACTGATCTAGAAATCACATTTGGAGAACTTGGCCTACAATTTCTCCTTTTTGAGTAATTCTAGTATTATTCTCAGGTGATCTGTGTGTTCTTCTTTGTTACGGGAGTATATAAGAATATCATTGATGAACACTATCACAAATTTATCCAAGTATGGTTTACACACACGGTTCATGAGATCCATGAACACAGCAGGCGCGTTAGTTAAACCAAATGGCATCACTTTGAATTCGTAGTGTCCGTACCGTGTTCTGAAAGCAGTCTTGGTAATATCTTCATCCCTGACTCTCAGTTGGTGATAGCCTGATCTTAAGTCAATCTTTGAGTAAGTACTCGAACCTTAAAGTTGGTCGAATAAGTCATCGATCTGGGGTATTCTTTACGGTGAGTTTATTCAGCTCCCGGTAATCGATACACATTCTAAAAGATCCATCTTTCTTTTTAACAAATAAGACAGGAGCTCCCCAGGGCGAAGTACTTGGTAGGATAAAACCTCGGTCTGCTAACTCTTGTAGTTGGTCAGATAGTTCCTGCATTTCTGAAGAAGCTAATATGTAGGGTGCTCGGGCTACTGGGGCCGATCCAGGCATTAAATCGATTTGGAATTCTACTTGGCGAACTAGAGGAAGGCCGGGTAGGTTTTCAGGAAAAACTTCTGTAAATTCTCTGACTACTGGTATATCTTCCAGTCGTCTTTCGTCTGACTTCTTCTCCATTACTTGGGCTACAGAAACTTGATATCCCCTGGAAATATATCTTTTGGTTTTAATATAGGACATAAGGTTTAGTCGGGTTTTACTTCGATCACCGCGGATGATCAAAGTTACACCGTAGATTGGGATGTGGACGACTTTCTCATCACAGGTAATTCTAGCATGATACTTGGATAACCAATCCATACCAATAACAACGTCGAAACTACCTAGTTTAATCGGCATAAGGTCAATTTCAAAAGGTTGGTTTAACAAGATCAGAGTGCAACCCTGGATAATAATATTAGTGCATACTAGGTTTCCATCGGCCATTTTAATGTCGTAGGTAGTATCTAGTGTAATTGGTGGGATATTAAGCATAGAAGCAAGAGATATGGATACAAAACTTTTATCGGCTCCAGAATCAAATAATACTCTAGCTAGATGTTGGTTTAGAAGGAACATACCCGTGACTACGTTCGGGTTCTGGTGAGCGTTCTTGTCTCTCAGCAAGTATGCTCTTCCATGGGCACTGTTATTTGCCTTTGGGCACTGATTTCTGTAATGTCCTTTCTCTCCACAAGCATGACAAGATACTGACACTAGCTGCAGGTTGCTTCCAGTGGCTGGCCCTTTGTTTCTGTAGTTCTTGGTCTGGTGACCTACCTTGTTGCAAGTCTGACACTTGACAGTGCAAGGTCCTGTGTGATGCAGGGTGTATTTCTTACACATGGGAAGGCTTCCATTATACCTACTGTTTTCAGTTGGGGTAACAACATAAGCCCTGACGGTTTCTTGCCTTCTATTCTGTTGTTGTTGGTGATCATTATTGTGGTTGCTATTGTTGTTACGGTTATTGTGGTAGTTGTTGTTGTTGGTGAAGGTTTTTCTATCATCAAACTTTCATTTGTGATCATTGGTTCCTTGCACAGAATTGTGTTTTGTTACTTGATCCATTAACCTCTGGGTTATGGTAATGGATTCCTCCAAAGTTTGAGGCTTTGAAGCGGTAACATTTCTTTCAATACTTCTGGGTAATCCCCCGATGAAGACTTCCATGAGTTTCTCAGAATTTGGCACCATAGTTGGGCATAAAACTACCAATTCCTAGAATCTTCTAACGTAAGTCTTTAGATCATTTCCTTTTACAGTTAGATTGTAAAATTTATCTTCCATTTTCTTAACCTCGGTTCGGGGATAATACTTCTTTATTAAAAGCTTTTTAAATTTTTACCAGGTGATCTTGTAAGCTTCCTCTATTCTAATAGGCTGGGCGAATGAATTACACCAGGACAAAGCTTCTTCAGTTAGAGTACCAGTTGCAAATTTCACTTTGCAGTCCTCGGTATAGTTGCTACGGGAGAATACCGATTCAGTTCGTTCAAACCGACGGATAAGACCAACAGCCCCTTCCGTACCTTTGGAATTGAAAGGTTGGCAGCTCATAAACTCTTTGTAGCTACATTTTCTTGCTACGGGAGTTTCTCTTGGTCCGGTGTTCCTAGTGGTATTGTCAGTATTTCCATGGTAGCAGCTTGTGCTTCTAGAGATGCGGCTATCACTATCACTAACTAGGTTTCCTGATGGCAGATGAGACATGGTTGGTGTTTGTAGATGTTGATGTCCTCTTGGGAGCCATTCTATCAACATTTACAAGACAACACATAATAAGAATATATCATTGTATGGATTCTTATTTGGTACAAGTTCTAACAAAGAAATACACATTCTTTGATATTACATTGCAGGATATAACGGAAAATTTTGGAATGGACACTCTAACAAGCATCTAACTCATTAGGTTTCTCGGGGACTGGTTCACTTTCTAGTGGTTTCATACCGCGACCACTTAGATAACTTATCAAAGGCTAGTCTGGTGGTAGTGTAGGTGAAATCGTATGCTCAATATCTTATTTCATTTATCATATCCATGATATTGGTTACAAATGTTGTGAGAAAATCAGTTGGTAAGAGTAGCCATAGGTAATCCGGATAATGATATGGTTAATGACACTACAAAACTATAGGATTGACAAACGACATACATAAATCGGAATCATAATAGTAAGGTTATAATGGAATCACCACTGATATTTAAGTCTGAAACAACTTGTTACATATTTTCAATAGTCAACATTTGACAAGTGTCATTTTTTATGTCACACATCAGTGGTTGGATTCTAACATAAAGCTTTTGGTTTTGTAAATGATTAATAATCTATTATAGTAGTCTGTGGTCCTCCTTTGTGGTTCTTGAGCTAATTTATCTTGTCCATAAGGAACGTTTCATATCTGATTAAAAATCATCCCATAATTGATCTCTATGCTTCATTTTTTTTATTCCAATACTTTAGTTGGTGTGCGAATTTGGATTTTAGATGAGTATCTCTAAAGTAGAAGTCCTGGCGCAAGCAAGAACAATCTCATCGTCATGCCCCATTTGCTTTCTTTGAAATCCAGCAATCTGGGTACGGGCTTCTTGAAGTTCGGTTTCTAGTTGGTCAAAATCTTGTTGTATGATTACTCGACCATTACCAAGACCTTCTATCTTATCTTCCATATGCTTAATGCGCTCAATAGGGAGCTCATCTAAGTGATTCAAAATAGTCTCGATCTTTTCCTCATGGCGCTCCAGACTCGTCTTATGAGAACTCTCTCAATTTCAATTACCTAAGGTGAGGTAGATAAATCAGAGGAGGATGATAGGAAACGGGCTCGTTTCTGAGGTTGAAAAATCTCCTCGGGAAAAAAGAAATATCGGAGATCAAATAGTGGTGATGGTGGTAACACTAGAGATGGAGGCAAAACAGTTGGTGGAGTAATAGGAGCTCGTGGTGATGGAATAGGTAATTCATCATTAGTAGCATTATATGCTTGCATAACCTTCATATATGGATCATCGTAGAAAGGTGAGATGGCTAGCGAGGCTAAAAGATCCTTAGATATATCCTCTGAAGATTCAGAAGAAGTGTTTCCCGGTGAGGCTAGGGAATAGTTCGGTGAAGCAGAGGTATAGTCAGGAGTGTTTATAGAGGAAAAAGCATCCTCAACATTGGAATTAGATAGGACAATAATAGGGTGGGTGGATGTAGACATAATTCTGTAACAACCCAGTGGTAAATAACATAAGTTATTTATATATAATTAATAGTTATGTATCTTTACATACTATTCAGGAAATGTAGTGGCACGAAGGACTTTCTTGGATGAAAATGGTTATAGTTTAGGTTTTAACCTTGTTCTCTATAACCTCGGCTCTTGATACCAATCTGTAACACCCCTTTATTTGACATATAGCAGCGGAAGCTAAATTGGGGTATTACTTCATAAGTCAACAGTCATAATCATAGAAAATAACTCAAAAGAGACGTTTTGGAAAATTTAGTTATCATTCAATATTATTTTAGAGTTTTATAAAAAGGATAGTTTCAGTCCAAAATACATACTAAAAATAGTAGTTTTTATTGTAACAGTTTGGAAGTCTCAGTCCAATGCCACTCCGTGCCTAAGTTGCTCTATTATGAGATAAAACATCGCTAAAAAAGGTCAACACAATGATTGAGTGAAAATTCACAGGTTTAAAATGTAATAGTTGAATACAAGTCATTATAAGTGGTAATAATTGTACAATTACAATTATCATGGGAAAACAGTATTATTGCCCTAAGCTCATGACACCAAACGTTAACATGGAAATCACATCTTGTATACATTTATGAAGAACAAATGTCCTCTTGGAAAGGTAACTTGCCAAAGTTACCCATTATTCTCTAATATAGTGCGTTTGATTACCTTATGTATAGATAAATACAAACGGGATTCGTCAATCCCAATAGATCTATCCATAATATTCGCGTTCACTCGCAAGTGATTAATGGTTCATGATTAAATGATATTAGCAGTAGAGGTAAACTTTGGTAATAATATATTAGGATAGAAACAGTTGGAAAATACTTGTATTCATGGTTTATGGGCATGTTATCCCCCACGGGGTTTAGAAAACATGTAAAGGTAGGACTATGAACTCACCTTGATAAGGTAGTTGATTGATTTAAAATTTAATTCAAATGGAAGTAAACAGCCTCATCACGCAACCTAGGGTAATATGTCAAGTCTTAGTTTGATTGTTTCAAAACTTTATTTTCATAAGTGTACGTAAAATGATTTTGGTTTTTTAGTTTTGTGTTGAAGACTTGTATCACTGTTCGGGCTATCATAATCCAGAGGTCATGTAGTAAACGTTTGAGGAGCTAGGACACTTTAAATCGTAAATCCAGCAAATCGTTAACTATAGAAATCCCCCCTCACTTGAAATTCCAAAGTAACTTGGACATGCTCTATGTTTAATGATATGATTTTATCTTTTTTATGTTTCTTCAAAAGCTAGTGAATATAAATTTATGTTTAAATATATAACATAATTATTTTATAGTTCCTTTGTTCGATTCGACGAATGATAACGACAAATGTGTCAGGCTTTAATAAATCGAGTCTTATAATATTTAAATATATTTTTATAATTAATATAAAAATATTACATTTTATACCCTTGAGAATATGAAAATGACAATTTATACCCTTGGTATATATTAATTTACAAATTTAACCCTTTATATATAATTTTAAAACATTTAAACCTTTAACTTTAGAGTAAGGCAAAACAAACCCCTGAAGTTTAACTTTAGGATAATTACACTTTTGGCCCAAAAGTTAAACAGTTTATAAAATTACAATATATACCCTTATGCATGAAACGTTTTGCGTTTTTAGTCCAAATTCCATGATCTTTGTATTTTTGATCTCAAAATCAATTTGCAGCTTATAGCTTATTACTATAAGCTAAAATAAGTAAGTTTTACGAGCTTGTAGCTTATGAAAAGAGCTTATGAGCTTAAAAATCCAAAATGGGTATGTTTGGTTTAGAAATATTAACCCGATGGCTTAGAACTTTTAAAGTTTGTTTCTAAGCTTATAGAAATGATAAAATAGCTTATTAGAATAACTTATGGAATCAGCTTATGGCTTATAGCTTTATAGGGTTATGAAAAGGGTTTTAGGGTTTTTAAAGGCGCATTTAGTTTAGGAAAACCAAATGAGTAGGTTTAGGGTTTAAGAACTTAACTCATGTGATCATGAAAGTGTATAAGAGCTTATAAAGGATCTAAAACTTATCAAGAGCTTATTGAACAAGTAAAAAAGACTTACAAGCACATGAAATAGGTGAAATGGGTCGAAATGTAACCCGAAACTTAGGAGATCAATTCAAGAACTCTTCTTTTCTTATTCATTGGTTCCAAAATAGCTTAAAGATCTTCTCTTTTTCTTATTTGGTTCGAAATATGTCAAGATCAAGTGAGTATGTTTGATAAAATTGTATGTTTATGAATGTGTATGTGTTTCGTGTATATATATAGGCCAAGGAAGAGCAGTGGCCAAGTTGTGTGGAGTGGTGGCCAAGATATAAAGAGTGGTGGCCAATGGTTTGCTAGGTATGACTATGGAGGGCTAGAACTAGCTTAGAAAGGTGTTAGGAGGTGGAGAGGGGTTCAGTTTGCCAAGGTGGTGGACAAGAGGTTCTATTGGGGTGCAGGTGACAAGTAGCTTACAGGAGGTGGTGAGGTGTTAAGTGTTAATCTTGGGGATCAAGGGTGGTGACAAGGTGCTAAAGTGATGGGGATAAGGTGTTGGATCATGGTGGAGGGTGCTTGCTTGGTTCGAGCTAGTTAAGGTGTTACGGGTTCATTAGGGTTTCAATGTGATACTTAAGAAGCTTGTATCTTGTGCTTAAGAAGTGGTATGAAATAAAAAACGGTGAAAACGGGACTTGTCGAAGCTATTGATTCTTTAGTTCCCCTTGACGAACACTTAGCTACTTTTCGAGGTTATTAGTCGAGGGGGATTGAGATTCTTAGTTTTCATAAATGTTTACTTCATAACATTGCGTGAGGACACGGCAATACCTTAGTATGGGGGATTTTGGTATGTGCTAAATTACACATACCTTTATCCATTAAAAACGGACTTAAATGACCAAAAACAGACAAAAACTGCCAAATATGTGTTTGTTTTGCATTTGTGTTGTGCAGGGAACGGATATCACACAAAAGGACGAAAAACAAAGCCAAAAACGACAAAACTGGGCACGGAACGGAATAGTGTGAAAAGACGAAGCCAAATCGAAGCCAAAAAGTCAATCAAGTCAAAAAAGTCAACAGAAAAGTCAAACAGTCAAAGTCAAAGTCAACCCCGACAAAGTCAAAGTCAAGAAGAAGTCAAAATCAGAAGAAATATAACTTGAGGGACCAAAAATGTCAAATCCCTAAGTATATTACAAGAAGAAAAAGACTACAGGGGCTGATTTTGCAATTTACTTGAAATAACAAGTGAGGGGGCACAACTGCCAAAGTCCCAAACTTGTTTACCCAAAGGACTATGTTTGCAATAAGAGTTATAAGGTTGAGGGGGCATTTCTGCCAAACCCTCAACCTTATATCACCACAAGGACCATGGATGCAAAGTACCTTATAACCTTGAGGGGCCAAAGTGGGCAAACCACCAAACCCGTCCCTGTCACCCTTTATAACACCTTTTCCCGCTTTTTTTAAAACCCCAAGACCCAATCACGGGTCTCCTTCCTCCCCTTTATCCTGCAAACCCAAACAACCCCATGGACAATCATCCCCCCTCCTCTCCACTATCTTTCCCACCAAAAAAGGGGCCTTGCCATGTTGGCAATCTCACTTTTCTCCATAACTTTTGCCGAATCAATGGCTAGGATGGATTTAAAGAAGCACAATTGCTATCAATGGCTGGGATTAGGGCTTTGAAGTCTCTCACAGAAGAAACACAAGAAAGAAGGGCTGAAGACTTAGCTCTTAGTATAAATAGGAGGCTATGTGAGCCGAATTTAGTGTGTAGGGTAGAAGTCTTTATCTTTCTTTAAATTAAGTCATTTTTATGTTTCTTTCAGCTTATTTACAGCTTATTGCAAGTTCTTTGTACTCTTTTTAAAAGTTAATGAAGTTTTTTTCTTAGTTTTTAAAATTTTTAAAAGTTTATGTAATTTAAAAGTTTATGTAATTTAAATTCTGTTTAAGAACCCTTGTATTATGTTTTAAAAGTTTAATGAAAAGTTATTAAAGTTCTATCTAAATTCTGTCCAAAAAGCTATTTATATTTTTGTTGTTGATAAGCAAAAGGAAGCATGGTCTAAACCTGGAAGAGACCTTGGGTTTTAAGTGTTCAGAATCACAAAGGACTAGGGGGTTTAGGATTAGTTTTAAGTACCTATGCATTTGGACTTTGGTAAGTTTTAAGTCTCTTGTTACTGTTACATAGCTTATAGCTTATTTAAGTGCTTATCACTGCTTATTTCTTACTCAAGTTTGCTTATTTGTGCTCTATAATCTTAACTATTAAACTGTTTCTAGTTTTTTTTATAAATTTTTAGTTCATAATTTAGCTTAATTCTCAAAAATTAGAAATTAAGGGGGTGTTTGGGTTAAGTGTAAAAACGGGTCAAAACAAGATTTGTATGGGTTGGTGTCAAGTTGATTAACTTTAGCTGAAGTATTAAGCTTGTTTAAATCTGTTTTTAAAAGGTTTTTAAGTTTAAAAAAGCGATTTTCCCCGTTTTTAACAAACAATTGCGTCCATTTAAAACTGTGGTTTTTAAAAGAGAATCAATGGCTTATTTGGATAAGCCATTGTAAATTTGAGTTGTGGTTTAAAAAAGTGTGTTATTGAGTGTCTAAAACAAGCTGTCAAAAAAAAAACACCTTGAGTCATTTTGACTTGTTGAGTCAAAACTGCCAAAAAGTTAAGTGTCATTTTTTCAAAGGAAAAAGCCCTTTTTCATTCTCCAAATTCAGCAGGTAATTTAGTGTTGTAGGTTCTAAAAAAGTGTGCACAAGTTCTTTTCTTGGTGTTCTTTATCTGTTTTAACTTAGTTTTTTTATTTGAGCTTATTTGACAGCTTAAAATAAGCTGTCAAATTAAGCCCTAGCCCTTGTTTTAGCTTAGTTTTTCCCCTGGTGCTCAGGTGTTTACTTTAAGGAAGGCCTTCTTTCTAGCTTTTTAGTGAACTTAGCCCAAGCTTTTGGCTTATCTTAAGAGCGCAAAAAATCTCTTAGATAAGCTTCCTTTAGTTTAAGACCTAAGAGGCCCTTTTGTAGCTTATTTTTTAAGCTTTAAGTAGCCCCTTTGCTTGACTGTTTTTTGCTTAGCTAGTTTAGGGATTGCTTATTTTTCTTTCTAGCTTATTAGGGAGCTTTTTTTAGTTGTTGAATTCGAGTCCTTAGTTGCTTATTAGGTATTGGTTAATATGAGGCGCTTAATAGCTTATTGCCCTCGTCCTTAGCTTAATATAGGGTTTTTAAAGCCATATCCATACCCAACAATACTAACTCTTTAGTTAGTACTGCTGTGGGTTTAAGCCAAACTTTTTAGGCTTATAATATATTGACACATTTTCCATGTGGCTTATTTGTGTTCCTAGTCAGCTTATTAAGAAAATAGTGGTCGATAAGTTTTCTTGCTCATTTTCCCATTTTCTTGCTTATTTAGTGTTAGCAGTTAGTAGCTTTTTCCCCTTAAGCTTATTTAAGTGTCTGTGTAGTTTAAGCCTTTTCAGCTTATTTAGTTGCCCCATTTTAGCTCATTTAGTGCTTATTTAGGTTAGGTTAGAAGCTTCTTTTAGCTTCTTCGTTTAAGTGTTAGCTTATTAGTCCAAAAAGTTCACCAAGACTTAGCATTTTTAGCCTTAAGCTTATTTGAGCTTCTGTCACTTTAAAAGCACTTTTTAAGCTTATTTATAAGCTTTTACAAAAAGTTGTAGTTTTGAAAATTGTTAAGCTCAAGGAGCTTAACAAGTTTTGTTCACAAAGTTTTTCATAAAAAAAAGGGGAAGACAAGGGGTGACCCGGGTGAGCAAGACTCGAACCCGGGCCTCTACCCTCGATACATCCCCTTTTATAAACCATCCTTACCGCTGCGCCCTTGGGACTTTTTCATTAAAGTCCCAAGTGGTTTGCTATTTAAGGGTGTTTTCACCCTTATAAGCTATAAGCTGTTACAGCTTATTTTCGGGCTTATTTATAAGCAAATTTTTGGTTTCTTATTTTTTCGTAGTTAGTTATAGTGTCAAGTAATTATAGTAATTTTTCAGAATTTATAAAAGTGTTTTAGTATTTTTATCATTTAATTTAGTTTTAAAAGTTTAAAATATTCATAAAAAATACAAAATTATCAAAAAAATATTTTTCTATGTTTAGAAAATTTTCTTAGTCTTATCTTATTTGTAGGAAAAATGCAAAAATTTATCGTAGGGATCAATTTTTGTAACCTTTGATTTTTTAAAAAACGGGCTACGGGTGCGGTTTTTTGTCTTGACTCTTTTTGGGGGGTCAAACGACCATCCGTTTGTCAGTCCTAATCTTTTTCATTCTTCGTTAATAGTCCCTAGAGTAATTTTAGAAGTAAAAATTTCGTCCGTAGGGTAATTTTTAAGTATTTAGGTTTTTTGCCCCTTTGTCGTGATTCGTGCGTCCTCGTTAGTTAGCTTAATCGTAATTTTTTAAGGTTTTTCTTAAACGTTTTTGTTTATTATTGTTTAATTTAGCTTTCCACACTCTCAAATCATTTCTCTCATTCAAACTCCAATCTTCCGACTGTATCGATTTTCCAGCACAGCCTCGTTGGGGATTAACGACCCTGGAACATTCTATACTACTTCTCGGTTTTATTGATTTTGTTTCTAGACTATTCCTACTATATATATTTTATATTTTATTATATATTATATATATTTTAAGGTGTAGTTTAGCATCAATCAATACGTAATCGGGGTTTTGATATAAACGTTTAACGTATAAATCCGTTTTATAATAAACGTTTTAAATGGTACGTTAAATAAATAACGTTTGGTAAAAATGAAGTTTAGAACATATTGCTTGACATATTATAATGTTTACTTGACATAAACGTTGATGGAATTTGCATTAGTAGGTTGTGTGAGCTCGTTTACTTTGGTAATGTAAGTTACGTTACATTATGGATGGAAAAAAAAGCAAAAATCTTTCCATGAAAATGGTTGCATCTAATTTAATAGATGGAAATTATACTGAGGAAAATTGCATCTAATTTAATAGATGGATAATTACATAGGAGAAAATTGTGGGTTGTTATATAAAAAACTTGTGATTTCGTTAGCATATGCATTGCTTGCATAGATCGATAAATCTTACAAATGATATTTTCCAGTTCTTTATTTTATTTTTCCAAAACAATTTTCATGTCAATGTATTTAGACTTTTTTTCTTTAGATTCTGTTTTGAAAACAGTTAATGGTTTTGCTAAAGATTCCTTTTCTTTGACATGAATAGAAAGAGTTTCTTTAAGTGTATCGATCTCTTACTGAAAAGCCGCAAGCTTTGCATTTCTATTTCGAATTAAGTCATCTAGTTGAGAATCTATTAATTTTTCACGTTTGTTCAAATCTACATTAATTCTTTGTTCAAAAAGGGCGACTCGTTCTTTGTATCTCTCAAGCTCAGCGGTTAATGATTCATTTACCATTTTATTTGTCTGATTTTCCTTATCTAAATTAGCCACATGATCAGTCATTTATTCAACCAAAGATAGAACCAATAAATCATTGGGTGCAGAAGAAGTAGTATCCTGAATACCCGCTTCTTGTGACTCTTGCACATATTGAGAGTAAGGAATGATATTGCTATCACTATTTATCTCATTATCTGGATAATCATCAATATGTGTTTGTTCAGAATACTGCATCTCTTGCACATCCTGATTAATTATATCATTCGAATAAGAATCAGAATATGGTACCTCAGAGAGAACATCTGGATCACAGCTTGAAAGATTTGCCATTAGAACCGCTTTAGCCTAGGATATATCATCACAATCCAAGTCATAGGCATCCAAGTCTTTAGTTTAGAAAGCTGAATTCTGAGGAATTGTCTGTTGAGAAACTTAAACTTTTGCTATTCCAGGGTCTGCTGGGAATGCAAGTTGCTCTTCATCTAATACCTGACAAGCTTTTTATGCTTCGACTAACATCAACTTCTCCTTAAACCATGCAGAACTTCTTAGCCTCTTTGGCTGAGTGTACTGTTTAGCCATATGCCCTTCCCCTAGAAAGTTATAACACTTCACAATCTTTGTTTGACCAGCTACATAGTTTCCCCTTAAGGTTGTAGCAATTCCTCGGTTTCTGGTGCTTGCAAAACTCTGAGTTTGTCTTCCTTGAACTTGTTGAACGGTGACTCTTCCATCTTGAATGGTTGCCTGATTTCTGGGATCAGAAGACGTTCTGAGTTGATTGTTTGAAGGTGGAAACCTTGATGCCACATCATATAGGAATGCCATTGCTTTGTTGATGCATTCAATCAGATCATCTCCTTGCTAAAATGTAGGAACAGCGAGACCAGAGTCCAATTAAGGAAATTCAGCTTGAGATTTAAGTGTCACTGGCGGAGATATGAATGGTTGTGGAGAAACTGATTGTTGTTGTAGATTTACTGGAGTGTGATGGTGTTGATGATGAATATGTGCTGCATAAACTGGTGTGAATTGTTGAGGAGGTGGATACATTAAAGAACCTGAATGTTGTAGAGACTAAGAGGGATTGTATAGAGTTTGAGAGTTGGCTACCAATGCAAGAGGATCCGGATATCTTTCACGCATGATACTTACTTCATTAGCATGTCGTTCATATTGACTGAGGTATGCATACAACTAATCATAGTTGATGGTATACAAACTCTTTGCTAACTTCACATCAGTGACAAACTTGCTCCATTCTGGTGGAAGAACATTTAGAAACTTGGTATTGACTTGAACTTATTGCATTGTCATCCCAATAGTATGCATGTTATTGATCACCTGAGAGAATCTCTAGTAGTACTCATACAATGTTTCACCCTGGACATAAGCAAACTTATCAAACAAGTTGTACAATCTGCATTCACGTTCTTGGTATAATAATTTAGTGCCTTTCATTAGTAGCTTGACTCTATCCCAAATATCCTTAGCTGCCTCTTGATGATTTACAAGTGCATACACATCGGGTGAAAGACCATGAAGAATGATATTTGTTGCTTGAATATCACAGCCATCTTGAAGTTGTTGTGCTTCAGTGAGTTCAGAGTATTTGTTAGGTCGAGTCTGCCAATTTTCTTTAACAATTAGGTAAACCAGTGGACCATTATCGATGGAATCAAGCATCATCCTACCATTTTTATTCCTTTTGATGAATAAACATATACGACTTGCCTATGAATCGTACATTGACTTTTCAAGTTTTGGAGTACGGTTTTCAGCTCCAACAACAATTATGTGTTCTGCTAAAGTAGTCATCTTGCTTCAATTGAAAAATGAAATGATTAAATGTTGATCGAACAGTGATAAAGGAGGATTGTGATAAGAGTTGTTGTTGTCGGTGATTAAGATTGATATTCCACGGGATTTTACAAATCTTCACTAAAACCGAGAAATCTAAATATTTCACCCGATTTTACAAAGTAAGATAAACCGTAGAAAATAAAATCTTTTTGTGAGTGCTGTAATGTTTCGCTTGGAATATGACAGTTGTAATGTTTCGCTTAAAATATGGCAATGTAATGTTTCGCTTGTTTTATGTAAACTGGACAGAGTTTCGTTTTGCACAAGTACGTATTTCGCTTCAACTAACAACCTGCCATAAATTACTTGCTAACATAAATCGCTTGCTAACATAAATCGTCTGCTAACATATTTCGCCTGATACATATTTCGCTTGACCTAAGACAAATTAAGCAGAGTTTCGTTTTGTAGAAATGTCATAAATCGCTAGAAGTCAACCTGTCATAAATCGCCTACACACATATTTCGCCTACAAACATATTTCGCCGACATGTTTCGCCTGCATACATATTTCGCTAGATTCATACATATTTTGCTAGCTTTAAACTAAAATGTACCTTTTCCATAAAAATCACCAAAAACACACCCTTTTGACGTTTTACCTTGATTTTTTCTTGCACAACTAGTTATCTTAGACCTAGATCTTGCTTAAAATCATAATTAACACTTTTAAGCACAAAAATCTAGGCTTTGATTTTGAAGACACAAAACCAAAAGACAACTAGAAACACGATCTAAACAAGATGTAAATGCATACAAGCTCACAATATCACCCCATGGCGACTGATACCAATTGTAGATGTATTAAATCACTTAACAAATAAGCAAGAAAGAAAGTTTAGATAGAGAAAGTGGGTTGAAACACTTAGAGAGAGAAAGGAAAGGAAAATGTATTATATAAATGAACCAAATGAACAACCAACCCTCTCCAAGGTGTGGAGAAGGGTATTTATACCTAGCCAAGGCCGGTCACACATAAGGGAGTCTTATGTTGACCCAGTTAGCTTGGTAAGTTTCCAAATATTACGCTACGAGCTATTCTATAATATATTGGTAGTGACCGAGTCTTTTCTCGATTTCTAACAAAAAATTTTAAAGTTTTGAAAAGAATGTTTTAAAAACCGTTCAAAAGTGATTTATGACTATCTATTGTACATAATTGGGTAAATGGTCTAAGTCATGTCCGGTTTTAGCCGCTTTCTGCATTGAACAGAATGAGGAGTGAGTGGCTTAGTGACCATCTAAATATTACTACATTAGTTTGGTTGTATAATCATTGTTTTCAAAACATATTTGGAAAACTTGTGATTTTGGAAAAATTATCTCAATTTATATCAAAAAGTTGTATCTTTATGTCAGTAAGTGGTACTCTTTTACTCAAAAGATTTATGAGAATATAAAGTTATACTCTTGGATTTCTTAAACATCCATGATCGTCACAACTTGTGTTTTTTCCAAGTTGATATTTTCTAAATCAGAGTATATCTTTATTATTCTTGAAAGAGTATCATTTGTTGGTCCCTTGAAATCTGATATAAGGGTTATCAAGTTAAACTAATCACATTCCATGGCAACGAAGTGAGTTTTAAACAAATATATATAAAGAATATAAAGAACAAGTTTAAAACACACAGAAGAACTTTTCAAAGTATAGGTTCTTATTACGATCAAATAAAAAATCTATGACACATCTTGCTTGCAGAATAGCAAGGTGGTTGAATGACAATTGGGGTGTTATCTCCTTCGAACTTATTCTCTATCCAAAGTTATGAGAAATAAGAAAAGAAACTATACGACTAAAACTGAAGCTTCAGCTTCAGCAGTTTCTATTCAGTTTGTTTGTGAGATAAAATGAACTCTTCAATGTGGTTCACATTAATTGAAAGAGATAACATTTACTTTAGGAATCCCTTTCCTTTTATAGGCAAAGGGATTAGGGTTTACAAGTTAACCTAGTACGCGTGTTATGCATCCAATGGGTGGTTCAGATACTATTTAATGCAGACATGCTCTAAAGTTGTAACACCCCCATATTTGACATATAGCAGCGAAAGCTAATCTGTGGTATTACTTCATGAATCATAGTCACAATAATAGAAAATGACTCAAAAGAGACGTTTTTGAAAGATAAGTTATCATTCATTATTCATCAGAGTTTTTACAAAAGAGGTCCCAAAATACATTTCAAAACATAAAGTTGAATGAAAACAAGGTTTTTTGGACGTCCTATTACCAATGCCACTCTGATCATAGATTATCTTCAATTACTCTGAGATTAACATGCTAAAATTGGTCAAACCAACGGTTGAGTAAATTCACAGTGTATTTTGTATGAAAAGTTTTGAAATACAAGTCATCAAGAAGTGGTAAAATTGCGCAACAAACGCATACAATTATCATGGAAAACAGTATTAATTGCCCTAAAAGCGTATGCAACCAAACATTAACATCCCAAAGTCAATTAAAACGACTTGAAGGAAGCAACATCTTAAGGAAGGTAACTTACCAAAGTATCCTTTTTGTTCTCAATATATCGTTTGGTTACCCCATGTACAGGGTACAACCCAACGGGGAGTCGTCACCCCCAATAGATCATCCACAATATCACGATCACATAAAGGTCTGCAAGTGACTAATGGTTTCATAATTAAAAATATGGCAGTGAAAGTAAACATTAGGCAATAAAATAATCAGGAATAGATACAATTGGTAAAAACACTTTATTCATTGGTTTATAGCATAGTATTCCCCACAGGATTTAGTAAACATGTAAAGGGTGAGACCTATGAACCACACCTTATCAAAAGTATTGATTGATTTGAAATTTAATTCAAATGAGAGTAAACAGCCTCGTCACGCAACCTGGGGTAATATGTCAAGTCTTATTTTGATTGTTGATATTACAAACTTTATTTCATAAAGTTTAACGGTTTTTGGTTTGATAACTTGTGAAAAATATCGTATCACTGTTCGAGCTATCATAATCTAGAGGTCATGTAGTAAACGTTTTGAGGAGTTAGGACATATTAAAGCCGTAAATCCAGCAACGTCGACAAAACTGTCTACCCCAAATGAAAACCCCTCACATGAAACTCCCTAGTAACGTGATACTTATAGATTAAAGATAATTTTATTAATATTAGATTTCTTCAAGACAGCTAGTGATGAAAAAAGTAATAGGTTAAATAACTAGACATAATTGATTTATAATGTGTTCGATCGGATTAAAGATAACGATAATTGTGTCGGGTTTCAATAAATAGAGATCTTATTAATAATTTAAATTATATTTTTAATAATTAATAAAAACAAATCTGATATTATACCTTTGAGAATACGGAAATACAATAATACCCTAGATATATAAATATATAAATATAAATATATATAAAATATTTATTATTAAAAAATAAAAATTAAATCAAATATATATATACATATATAATAAATAATATATATATATAGAAATATATATAAAAATATATAATTAATATATACCCTTGATATATATATATTTACAAAATTAACCCATTAATTATATTTTTAAAACATTAAACCTTTAACTTTCAAGTATGACAAAACAACCCTTGAAGTTTATCTTTAGGATAATTACATTTTCAGCCCATCTAGTTATATGTTTCAAGAATCTACAATATATACCCCTTTGCCTGAAACCATTTGCGAATTAAGTCTTAAACCATAATATTGATATTTTTGATTTAGAAATCAATTTTTCAGGCTATAGCTTATTACTATAAGCTAAAATAAGTAACTTTTATGAGCTTATAGCTTATGAAAAGAGCTTGTGAGCTTAAAAATCCAAAACGGGTTCGTTTGGTTTAAAAAGATTAACCCGATGGGCAGGTTTTAAGATTAGTTTTCAAGCTTATAGAAATGATAAGTTAGCTTATTAGAATAGCTTATTAAATCAGTTTATAGCTTTTAGCTTGATAAGTACACGAAAATGGCGTGTTAAACACAACTAAAGCTTATTGAACGAGATTAAAGGCTTACTAGTACACGAAGTGATGAAAATGGGTCGAAATAGGCAAAAACAACTCAAAAACTTAGAGATGACTTCAAGAGACTTCTTTCTTCTTGTTTCTTGGCTTCTACTTGCTGTATACTTTCTTCTTAGTCTTCTATGGCATGGCTAGGACATGATATAAACATTAACGTTTGAAATCCATTTTGTAATAACGTTTTGAAAAGTACGTTAAATAGATAACGTATGATAAAATAGAGTTTAAAACATATTTCTTGACATATTATAATGTTTATTGGCTATAAACGTTGATGAAATTGGCATAGGTAGGTTGCGTGAGCTCGTTTACTTAGGTTATGCAAGTTACGTTGCATAATAGGTGGAATAAAGCAAAAATATTCCTATGAAAATGGTTGTACTTAATTTAATAAGTAGATATTACATTGATGACAATTACATCTAATTTAATAGATGGATAATTACATAGATGAAAATTGTAGGTTGTTATAGTCTCCCTCCCTTAAATGAAATCTCGTCTTGAGATTTAGTTGGATGTCGGAGTGATGTTTGAAAATAGATGCGGATACTTGGCACGGATTTGATCTTCGCGTTCCCATGTAAATCCTGGTCCTCTTTTAGAGTTACATCTAACTTTGACTATAGGAATACGACTCTGTCTCAGTTGTTTGACTTCATGATCCATAATTTCCACTGGTTCTTCCACAAAATTAAGTGTGTCATCGAGCCGAAGCTCTTTCATTGGAATGACGAGAGATTCATCAGATAGGCATTTCTTTAGATTATAAACATGGAAAGTACTGTGGACACTACTGAGTTCTTCAGGAAGCTCAAGTATGTATGCCACTGGGCCGACCCTTTCAAGGATCTTAAATGGTCCAATGTACTGGGGGTTAAGCTTTCCTCGCTTTATGAATCGGATGACACCTTTCTGAGGTGACACTTTTAAAATAACACGATCTCCAACTTGGAATTCTAAAGGCTTTCGCCTTACATTGGCATAACTCCTTTGCCGGTCACTTGTAGCCTGCAAGCGTTGTCGGATTTGAACTATCTTTTTGGTGGTTTCATGGATTATCTCTGGTCCTGTAAGTTGAACATCTCCAACTTTGGCCTAGCAGACAGGTGATTTGCACTTTCGAACATAAAGTGCCTCGAATGGTGCTGCCTTAATACTGGCATGGTAACTGTTATTGTAAGAATATTCTACCAATGGTAAGTGTCTTTCCCAACCTTTTCCAAAATCTATAACACAGGCTCGAAGCATATCTTCGAGTGTTTGGATGGTTCTTTCACTATGTCCATCGGTTTCGGGATGATATGCCGTACTCATGTCTAATTGAGTACCTAAAGCATTCTGCAATGACTGCCAGAATCTGGATGTGAAATGACTGTCACAATCCGAGCTGATGGATATCGGCACTCCATGCCGTAAGACTATTTCCTTTATATATAACCTTGTAAGGGTTTCCATACTATCTGTTGCTCTGGTGGGGATGAAATGTGATGATTTTGTAAGGCGATCTACAATGACCCAAATTATGTCATGTCTGATTGATGTTTTGGGTAGTTTTATAACAAATTCCATCGTTATTCTTTTCCATTTCCATGTAGGAATATCTGGTTGTATCAGTAAGCCGGATGGCTTCTGACATTCTGCTTTAACTCTAGAGCATGTCAAACACTTGCCAACATATTCTGCGATGATTGCCTTCATGTTAGGCCACCAATAGAGTTTCTTTAGATCCTGATACATCTTTTTAGAACCTGGGTGGATGGAATATTTTGATTTATGGGATTCATGCATGATCAAGTTTCTCAAATTACCAAAGAGTGGTAACCAACTTTGATTCTTGATATGTCGGGCTCCATCAGGACGTACTTCAAATGCTTTGTCCATTCCTCGTAGGTTCCCAGCTTCGATGTTCTCTTCTTTGATTGCCTTGGTTTGGGCTTCAAGGATTTGTGATGGTAATTTTGGGTGAAGGGTCATTACTAATGCTCTAACTCGGAGTGGTTTGATTCGTTTCTTCCAGCTTAAGGCATCTGCTACAACATTTACTTTTCCAGGATGGTAACAAATCTCACAATCGTAATCTACGAGAAATTCTAGCCAACGACATTGTTTCATGTTTAACTCTTTCTGATCAAGGATATATTGAAGACTTTTATGATCAGTGAACACGGTACACTTTATGCCATATAGATAGTGTCTCCAAATTTTAAGAGTGAACACTACTGCTCCTAATTTGAGGTCGTGTGTGGTATAGTTCTCTTCGTGAGGCTTGAGTTGTCGGATGCATATGCAATAACTTTTTCTCTTTGCATTAACACCGCTCCTAAACCTTGATGTGATGCATCACTGTAAATGATAAAGTCATCATTTCCTTCTGGTAATGCTAAGATTGAAGCTTCACATAATTTTTATTTTAGCAGTTGGAAAGCTGACTCTTGGTTTTCTCCCTAGATATACTTCTTGTTTTTTTGGGTTAATTCAGTCAAAGGCTTTGCAATCTTCGAAAAACCTTCAATAAATCTTTAATATTAGCCGATGAGTTCTAATAATTGGCATACTTTTGTGGGTGTGGTAGGAGATGCCCAATTCTTAACCGCTTTAATCTTGGCAGGGTCAACATGAATTCCTTAACAATCAATTACGTGCCCGAGAAATTGCACGATATTGATCCAGAAATCACATTTGGAGAACTTGGCATATAATTTCTCCTTTTTGAGTAATTCCAAGATTATTCTCAGGTGATTTGCGTGTTCTTCTTTGTTACGAGAGTAGATAAGAATATCATCAATGAATATTATCATAAAGTTATCCAAGTATGGTTTACATACACGGTTCATGAGATCCATGAACACAACAGGCGCGTTAGTTAAACCAAATGGCATCACTTGGAATTCGTAGTGTCTATACCGCGTTCTAAAAGCAGTCTTGGAAATATCTTCATCCCTGACTCTCAGTTGGTGATAGCCTGATCTTAAGTTAGATTTTGAGTAAGTACTCGAACCTTGAAGTTGGTCGATTAAATCATCGATCCTGGGTAATGGGTAACGATTCTTTATGGTGAGTTTATTCAGCTCTTGGTAATCGATACACATTCTGAAAGATCCGTCTTTCTTTTTAACAAATAAGACAGGAGCTCCCTAGGGCGAAGTACTTGGTCGGATAAAACCTCGGTCTGCTAACTCTTGTAGTTGGTTAGACAATTCTTGCATTTCTGAAGGAGCTTATCTATAAGGTGCTTGGGCTACTGGTGTCGCTCCTGGAATTAATTCTATTTGAAATTCTACTTGGCGAACTGGAGGAAGTCCGTGTAGATCTTCAGGAAAAACTTTCGAAAATTCTCTGACTACCGGTATATCTTCTAGTCGTTTTTCATCTGACTTCTTCTCCATTACTTGGGCTACAAAAACTTGATATCCCCTGGATATATATCTTTCGGTTTTAATACATGATATGAGGCTTAGTAGGGTTTTACTTTGATCACCTTGTATAATCAAAGTTTCACCATCGATTGGGATGTGGACGAATTTCTCGTCACATATAATTCTTGCATGATACTTAGATAACCAATCCATACCAATGACGACGTCAAAACAACCAAGTTTAATTGGCATGAGATCAATTTTGAAAGGTTGGTTTAGCAAAATCAGAGTGCAGCCCTGGATAACGGTATTAGTGCCTACTAGGTTTCTGGTATGTGTTCAATTACACATACCTTTTACCTTTAAAAACGAGCTAAAATAACCAAAAACGGACTTAAAATGCCAAAT
>BQNB010014630.1:0-71265 GCA_026074375.1 Tanacetum coccineum
TATGATTAGTGAGTAGTTCATTTGTGCTTGCTAAGTGATTAGTGATTTGAAATTTAGGTGCGGGTTTTAAAAATGTTTAAAAAATTAATAGTTATTAGAATTTTCCAATTTACATACCGTAATTTACTTTTGATGCAATTTAAATACTTGTCAATTATTTTAAAAAAGCACATTTAATTTCTTGAAATTTATTTTCAAAGGATTTTAATTCGTTAAACCTAAAACCCGCACTTAATGAACATTTCACGTCACTTAGCAAGCATTTTCGTTATTTATTTCCTTTAGATCAATCTTAGTATAATCTTGTAGTTTTTAATCTTAAAATTAATATTAGTTTAAAAATAGTTTAAATCCAAAAGTTTAGTTTCCCTTTTATATGTTTTCCCTTTTAGTAGATTTAGAAAACCAAACCCAAAAACTTAAGTGATAATCAAGCTCGATTTACAACTTGAACGTAGATTTCCATTCACTTCTCGCCGAGGAAACGACCCGGGAGGTTTTTGATAATTGCTTTGGTTAAAAGCGATTTTCTAGAACCCGACGGAAAATACTCACTATACTATAATTGATTATCCTCCTTATTATTACGTATTTATATTATATATATATATATATGTGTGTTAATTTGGACGGATCAATTTTTGGCGCCGCTGCCGGGGAGAGGTGTAGCGATTTTTACGGGATTGTTCGTGTTCGAGCCTTGAAGATCCTTTCTTCGGGAAGTTTATTTTTGTTCTTATAAAAATATAAAAATCCAAAAATATTTTTATTTCCATTTTATTTTCTTTTATATAAAAATTAAAAAAAAAAGAAAAAAAATTTCCTTAAAAAATATATAAAAATAAACAAAGTTGGTAAAAGAACACCAACAAATAATACCTTCAATTGAGGTATTATCATAAATAAGTCGTGAACTGAAAATTTCCCAAAACGAACCAAATATTCAAAAAAATATTGCCATTTTGTGTCACTTACGAAGTACGGCTCACTTTGAAAAGCAATTTTTGAGAGCTACCGTGAAGTAAGTTGATTATTTGATTTTAAGTTGTCTTCCGTATATCCGCTTAAAATAGATTGTAAAAAAAAATATAAAATCTTTAAAAAAAATATAAAACCCCAAAAATAATCACGAACTAAAATCCTTTAATTCTTCTTCTTATCCCTCTAAATTGTTTAATTCTTCGACATGTCATTTTTCGACCTTGCTACGAGTGTGGAGAGCCCATTTGTCGTTCATTTTGGTCCACGATGTAAATCTAATTTATTCGACAACTCTACGAATTTTATTCCGACCCAACATCAACATATTCGACATATTTTTGTAATACTGTGGTAACAAACATACGACGGTTTTCGATTGTCCATCACGATCCCGTTTAAACTTACCGGAACCGTGTAACATCAAAACTTTGTGATAATTATGAACATATGATTTACAAAATGAATTTCAATATATTTGTTGTACCATTTGTTGTATTTACTTGGACGATCTCAATGTACACAGTTTGGGGGTGAGAATTAAGGGAGCCGATTTGCGAAAATTGCGAGGGATATCATATGGATTATCAATGTACTCAAGCCGAAGAGATGGAACGAAATCGAGTAGATAAGGAAACGATGCAAATGTTGCAAGAAATGATTAAAATTCAAGAAGAGAAACGAATTTTTGAGGAGCCGCGAGGTCGAAGAAGATATAAACGAATCGCCATAGAAAAGGGATGCCGGCGCGGAGTTGAAGCTAAATGTAAAAGTCAAGAGTGTTTTAAATATCGAAGAAAAACAATTCCTCAATCCTTTCCTTATTCGCCCAGAAAATCACGAATTGATCGACTATTTAAGAAATTTCACAATTTCTACCAAACGTATTCCTTTTTCAACCGCGAAAACCGTTAACTCTCTAAAAATAGGGGATAAGCATCTTGACACACAAAAAGGTTCACTTGAGTCTAGTGTTAAAGATCCTATTCCAATCCTAAGTGAGTCTGACGTTACTTCCGACGGTGATTAGATGAGAATACAAAACGGTTTGATTAAAAGTTCAACAACTTGATGCCTTCCATTTAATATGAAAATAAATAAAATAAGGGAATGTTAAATGATTAGGCCTTCCCAATCACACCGGACCTTCACCCATTCCAGACTCTCTCATAATGGAGACGAGCACTCTCAACACTATCCAGTAACGGAATCAGCTAACCACAATCAATGCTATGTTGATGACCTTGTCCCCTACCCCAATGTGTCCGCGTATTATCCATGGGAAAAGTAAGTGTGAGGTGCCCGTTGGTGAGAATCATTCTTCGATTTTCGACTTTCTCGAATCCTCTCTTTGATTCAAACGACGATTTCACCTCTAGTGATGATACCGTCACTTTCTGATGAGGACGTTCCTAAAGAAAATTTCAAAATTTATTCGAACCCTCTTTTTGATGAAGAAATCATTTCTACTAAGATAGATCCACATTGTTTCAATGCCGAGTCTTATCTTATCGAATCTTTGCTTAACCGTGATACTTTAATTGATTCTTCTCCTAAGTTTGATTTCTCTCGGGAGTTTTCCTCCGTGAACCGCTCATACCATCCAATACCACCGGTAAGTTGTTGAAACCGACTCGGAACTGAGTGAAAAAGAAATTCGTCATGCTAGAGAATTTACTATAGATAATTCATCTCCACGACCGCCGGAAGAACGTAATTCTGAAATTGCTGATACGATTTTTCGAGTCTCTCTCTCCACCTCCTATCCCCGTTGAGATAGTGCTCCCTTATAGAGGAGATAGACTTATATCTTGCTTCCGATGACTCACGATCCACCAGGGCATTAAGATCGACGAGACAATGACTAACAAGGGATATTCGTTTTCTTGAAGAATTGCTTAGCAATGACTCCCCTCCCCTTCCCAAAAATGAGTCATTTTCTCTTGATCATTTTGATGATCCATCTCTTCCCCGTCCTCCTCCGGCAATTTTCTAGAACCCGACGAAAAATACTTACTATACTATTATTGATTATCCTCCTTATTATTACGTATTTATATTATATATATATATATGTGTGTGTTAATTCGGGACGGATCAGAATTCTACAAAAGATGGAGGATTCTAAAAGATTTGCTTAAAAGATAAAGATCAAAGATTAGGAAAATATTTAGTTTCCTAATACAGTTAAGATTCCTTTGTAAGTCTTATGAACTCTATATATAAAGAGATCCATAGATATTATGTAGGTATGAGAGTCTAGACGTGTGATTGTGTGTGCACCAAAACATGTGTGTGTATCGTATAGGTGTGATGTAGACGTCTAGTGTGGTTTAGCCCTAAGATCAAAGGTTTCTTTGATCTTCTTATAGTTAGGTAACTGTTCTATACTAATAATATAGAATTAGGGCTTGTATGAATGTAAACCTTGTGAAAATAACATTGTTCTTTATTTATATTCCGCCGTGTATCTACATACTTTGTTGTTTTCGATCCTAGTTGAGTCTATAATGATCTCCACATGTCTTAACTTTCCTTGTTTGCTTATGATCTAGGATTCTATAAGGTTTTTTAGTCGACCTAATGAAGGTAAATGGTTCGAGTTTCTATTATTGGTTTTAGATCGAATTTGGTGAAACTAGGGTTTTCAATAAACCCTAATTTGGTTAAGCAGTAAACGATCTTCAATCCATGGTTTATTATGCCTATATCATTCATTTAGTATGTTGCTTGGTGATTCGATTGCTTGTATTCAACAACCCTTGCTGCTCAAAGGTTAAACCTAAATCAATTTTAGGTTTTCATAAAATCTTCGAGAACGAATCTTGCTGTTAGGGTTTGTTATTTCAAGTGATGGTTGGTTGATCGTTCATGATTATACTAAACTCTAAATTTAGGGTTTTGTATACTTTACTACCAAGTGTCTACTGTTCATTGCTTGTTGATAAGATGGTAAGCCGTTATTAGGGTTTTTAACTTGGAAGCATGCTTTATTGTGATGTGGATTCAGTCTTATGTTAGCGTGTTATTGAATGATTAAAGTTTATGCTACCAATATAACATTAATGCTGCCAAGTATTGAAGAACAGTAGTAAAAGACTTCCTAATCCAATCAAGTTTTCAGATTACAAGCTTTTCCAAGAATCTGTGGAGGTTTTAATAGAGGGATGTCACTTCCTAATCCAACAAGTTTGATTAGAGGAGAATCATTTTTTGTGTGATTATGGGCAAAGTGGAAGGAGGTCCCTTCAGACCAGTATCTACATCACTTCGTATCTCAAAAGATCTCGGAATACCAAGCACACTACTTAAGCTATGGGTAAAACTCATAATCTACGGTTGATCTTTAATATCCAAATCGACAAGGAGATGCAACGAACCCGAAGTTACATACAACGATCTAACAAATGAAGAAAGGAATGCTATTTAAACAAACATTATAGACAATTCATAGGTTCTCATTTGCTTGATGAGTTGAAAACCATATGGTATGTACGTTTTTTGCAAAACACGTTCGTTTTCTTTCATTGGTTAGGTCATTGTATGCAACTTGAGGTTCATCACATTTCCTTGCCGATTTTGATATTGAAGACCAACTGTGGATCACTAGTTTTACACATTGCCTAGGTATTGTGCTTGGTATCCCGAGATCTTGTGAGATGTGGAGGGATGTGGATATGGGTCTGAAGCAACCTCCTTTCGCGATGGCAATAATTACACGGAAAATAATACTTCTTCAATTAAACATGTTTATGTTTTCATTGGGAAGTGACATCGCTTGTATCAAAACTGTCACACCCCGCCAAGGCGGAAGCACGAGGTGAAACTTCATGGATATCATTACAACACAATGGCGTCTACTATAGAGATACTAAAAGGAAAGAAAACAATCACAGAGGACACTATGTGTCATAACAATACCCAACACAAGATAAATGAGTCTTGCATTATTAAGTAATGTCATACACGCAAATGCATAAATCCACATAAAAGTAAATCAATCCCACACTTAAATTATCCAGCAGAACATAAGTCTAAATAAAAATAAGAAGAACTCCACAAGCCAATCCTAAGGTCTCTCTAGCCACTTCTCCTAGCATTATTAGTCTCAATTTGATCACCTGAAAATGATGCTAAAAAACGTCAACATAAAGTTGGTGAGAGTCATAGGTTTAAGACACGAATTAACATTTATCCAACCATTACTGTGATAACAGAAAATACTACATGGACATAAACGAGCTATCATATAGGCTAACATGCAAAACAACAAACCAATCACATTTGGGTAGGAACATTACCCCCGATCCACATCATCCAAGAGAGGCAGGGTGCCCTGCGACCCAAGTCATTGACCTAACTTGATCACATCACACATATCAAAAAGGGGCAGGAAACGTGTCCATGTTCCAAAGCCAACCGGCTCCAATTGACACATCACAATACATTTAGCACATACTCATAATAGCCCGTAAAGGTCTATGCCTTTTAGACACCTAATTTATAACAGTAATCAATTCATTACAACATTTCAAACCATTTGCAATCATTTTTTTCTCCCAATAAAATCATAAGAATAGTGGGGCTATGAAACTCACCTGATCGCGCAGCTACAAGTAACACAAATTTCTCCCTTAAACTATACACAATAAAAGCTCATGTTATCCTCGGTAAACTAAACGCTAAATCAAATATAACAACCAAATGAGGGATAATTTCTTATATACTATATGTAAAGAATCTTTACCATCATTTTATATCTTCATTTTATCTTTTTTTTTTTTTTACTTTTATTATAAACACTTACATCTAGAGTTTACTAGCTTATTAGTGTATAAAGTTCTAAACTTTATTATCTAATAAGTAAATAAAGTCTATTAGAGAAATAAACTTGGCAATTTTGCTAGTTTATGTAATCGAGTGGTTTTTATTCGATTTTGGTTCATCAATTCGGTTCTACCTTCTTTCTCTTTTCAATATTAATTAGTGTAGATTTTAATTAGCTTATTATGTCTATTGTTGCTTCTTTGTTTGCTAGTATGATTAGTGAGTAGTTTTCTTATATGCTTGTAGTGATTAAGTGTTTAGTGAATTAAGTGTGATTGTTAAAAAGGGAATATTAATTAGTGATTTTCAGATTACTTAGTATTTTGGTTATTCGAATGGGCAAAATCCATAAGAATAATTAGACATTGATTTAGTAATTAATATCTAGCTAAAAAATGTTTTCAATAACAAGCAACGTTGTGAGAAGATAATTATTTTGACGGATATTGGTTCATTATTAAGAACTTTAAATTCACACTTAAGGATCTAAACACTTCACTTAGCAAGCATATTCTTTTATATACATCTCTTCTTTTAATTGCTTTGTTTATTTTTATTTAGTATAATCTCGTTTATTATTATTATATACTTAGTTTAAAAGCAAAAACCAAAATATTTGACAATCAAGCATCAAACAAAATACTTTCGTGAACTTCAAATTCATCTCTCGTTGGGACACGACACCGAAAGATTGAATATTACTTTTCCTAAAGTAATTTTTATATCGAACGGGAAATACTTATATACTATTACTCGACTAGTCGTCACCGAAGAATCAATGTCACTTCCTAATCCAATCAAGTTTTTAGATTACAAGCTTTTCCAAGAATCTGTGGAGGTTTTAATAGAGGGATGTCACTTCCTAATCCAACAAGTTTGATTGGTGGAGAAGCATTTTTTGTATGATTATGGGCAAAGCGGAAGGAGGCCCCTTCAGACCCGTATCTACATCACTTCGTATCTCAAAAGATCTCGGAATACCAAGCACAATACTTAAGCTATGGCTAAAACTCATAATCTACGGTTGATCTTCAATATCCAAATCGACAAGGAGATGCAACGAACCCGAAGTTACATACAGCGATCTAACAAATGAAGAAAGGAATGTTGTTTGCAACAAACATTACAGACAATTCATATGATTCTCATTTGCTTGATGTGTTGGAAAACCATACGGTATGTAACATTTTTTGCAAACAACATTCTTTTCTCTTCATTGGTTAGGTCATTGTATGCAACTTGAGGTTCGTCACATTTCCTTGCCGATTTCGATATTGAAGACCAACTGTGGATCATTAGTTTTACACATTGCCTAGGTATTGTGCTTGGTATCCCGAGATCTTGTGAGATGTGGAGGGATGTGGATATGGGTCTGAAGCAACCTCCTTTCGCGATGGCAATAATTACACGGAAAATAATACTTCTTTAATTAAACATGTTTATGTTTTCATTGGGAAGTGACATCGCTTGTATCAAAACCTCCACGGATTGTTGGTAAACCTTATAATCTAAATCGTATATTCCCAAATCTAAATTCCTAGTGAGGTCCGTGTAATACCCTCCATACCCCAAGTCAGTGGACTACTTGAGGGAAAATCATTGAATGTGTAAGTTATGTTCCCCCTTTAAACCCATTTGAATCATATGGCAAACCAAGCCATTATTATTGGCATTTAGGAATAAAGTTTGTCAATGTGTCTCTTCCTTCTTCAATTACATAAGTCTAAATAAAAATAAGAAGAACTCCACAAGCCAATCCTAAGGTCTCTCTAGCCACTTCTCCTAGCATTATTAGTCTCAATTTGATCACCTGAAAATGATGCTAAAAAACGTCAACATAAAGTTGGTGAGAGTCATAGGTTTAAGACACGAATTAACATTTATCCAACCATTACTGTGATAACAGAAAATACTACATGGACATAAACGAGCTATATTTAGCTAACATGCAAAACAACAAACCAATCTCATTTGGGTAGGAACATTACCCCCGATCCACATCATCCAAGAGAGGCAGGGTGCCCTGCGACCCAAGTCATTGACCTAACTTGATCACATCACACATATCAAAAAGGGGCAGGAAACGTGTCCATGTTCCAAAGCCAACCGGCTCCAATTGACACATCACAATACATTTAGCACATACTCATAATAGCCCGTAAAGGTCTATGCCTTTTAGACACCTAATTTATAACAGTAATCAATTCATTACAACATTTCAAACCATTTGCAATCATTTTTTTCTCCCAATAAAATCATAAGAATAGTGGGGCTATGAAACTCACCTGATCGCGCAGCTACAAGTAACACAAATTTCTCCCTTAAACTATACACAATAAAAGCTCATGTTATCCTCGGTAAACTAAACGCTAAATCAAATATAACAACCAAATGAGGGATAATTTCTTATATACTATATGTAAAGAATCTTTACCATCATTTTATATCTTCATTTTATCTTTTATTTAATTTTTTACTTTTATTATAAACACTTACAACTTTCTGCTCAAATGCAGAATTTTTACCCAACTTGCATGACCCAAAACCCATACCAAAACGCATCCATAATTCCCACCAAAATTCACACATGACCCCACATGTGTATATTAAGTTCCCCTATGAAGCTCATGCATTCTAATTCAAAGCATAGTATACCTTTGTAAAATTAAACTTCAAACTGGTCACTTTCGGGATGATTGCACACTAAAAAAGTTTCGACTCAAAACCCAACTTAAATTTTATTTTTAGGCCTTAGCCCTTTTTAGAGTTTCTTAATTAGACATACGAAAGTTACTTTTGTAACGGCTTAATTTTAAAAACTTCTTAAGTAGGGTTTTCACCTCACTTAAGTTGACTCAAAATTCGTCTGAAAACACAGTTCTGACAACGAATCTTGTAACCATTATTTAATTGACTTCCCGATCTCAAAAACTGTTGAGGCTGGATTTTTTGGAAAGTAGATTCAAAATACTACAGTTTAAAAAAAGAATCATGTCATTTACATTCTCCATCATGGAGAAAAACGTCAATCAATCTGACCTAAATTCTGCTCACCTATAAAACATCAATCCATGCAAACCCTAACCTAAAATTGCATGGATTCCTTCCTAATTCATATCTAATTAACATATTAAATCTTATTTACATAATAAATCTGTATTTTTTATTACCTAAATCCATTCATAACTAAGCTATAAAAATTAAGAGAATATCGAATCGCTCTTAAATGAGGGATATTTAAATGTGTTAACCTTAGTGATTACAAGCATCTCTTAATTTTCACTCTTTGATTGATTCTTGGAAATCTAGGCTGTTCGAAAAATGTTTTTCACCCACTAGGTTTCTTGGGGTAATGGATCTCACGGCACACCACAAAAATGGGAGAAAAAGATGAAGTCTAGTTTTTTATATATTATAACCTAATCCTAACTCAAATAGAATTTGTTAAATATTAAAACTTCTTTTTTTTACTATTCCCGGATTTACTATTCACTTATATAATTTTTTTTATTAACTAATAATTACATTACCTTAAGTTTCTACAAAAACCTAAGTTATTTTACTATACCTTTTTATTAAAACGCAATAACCGCACTTTCTAAAAATAACATTTCATTTCCATTCTCACTTGCTATAAATGGAAAGTTTAACACAAACTCCCATATTTCAACCATATCTTTCTATCTCATCTCGTACATATTTAATAAATGCCAAAACCCTCAAAACCAAAGATCGACGTAGCAAAGCTTGCAATACGCGACCTATTTTCCAACATTCTACACTTAAATCAAAATACTCCACATAACTTCATACACATGCCCATAAAAGGGATGACCATAAAATCCTAAGATGATCCCCCGCATGCATGATTACTTCACATAACAAGCAAAACAATCACATAGCACGCAAACACATAAAAATAAGCACAAAAACTAACATCTGAGGCATAAGCTAACATGCTCTACCTCGGTTGTCACAAAAACCTCCACGGATTGTTGGTAAACCTTATAATCTCAATCATATATTCCCAAATCCAAATGCCTAGTGAGGCCCGTGTAATACCCTCCATACCCCAAGTCAGTGGACTACTTGAGGGAAAAATCATTGAATGTGTAAGTTGTGTTCCCTCTTTAAACCCATTTGAATCATATGGCAAACCAAGCCATTATTATTGGCATTCAGGAATAAAGTTTGTCAATGTGTCTCTTCCTTCTTCAATTAAGCATTAAATCGTCATGATAATTATCTTGGTAAATATTATAGTTTATCTTGCCCCCGAGTCCAAAATTGCATCTTCTATCTTTCTGTTTAAAAGAAAAGTATACAAGTAATCTATGCAAATTGTCAACTTTAATGTATCAAAAATCTTCGATTTATTTTGTGTTTTTACCCCCTATTGTTTTGGTTTTGTGTTTTTTTTAATCTCTAAAGCATACTTCTTAAAAACATACGGATGAAACTAAAGGTCTGAGACGCTCGTGAAAAGCTTAGGATCAGATCGGTAAAATGCTCGAAAGACTTAGATCCTAACTTTTAGCTCAATTATTAATGGAGCTTGAGCCCGAGCTTTACATACAAAGTTCGATTGGGCTCAAGGGCCTAAATGAAATTAAGATATTTTAAGTATCAAACATACATAAAACATTATACATTTGTATTATAGGCGAGCTTATTAACGAACTCAATAACAAGCTTATTAACGAGCTCAAAATAGATATATGGTATGTGCTTAAATACACATACCTTTTACCTTTAAAAACGAGCTGAAATAACCAAAAACGGACTTAAAATGTCAAAGATACGCTTGTTTTGCTAAATGTATTGTGCAGAGGAAACGGATAACAAGAAAAGACGAAAAACCAAAGCCAAAACGACTAAAACTGGACTCGGAATGGAATAAGCTGTTCATGTGGAAGGACAAAGCCAAAGCAAAAGCCAAGATCTGAAAGTCAAAGTCAAAGTCAACTCAACAAATTAACAGTCCAAAACCGGAGCGGTAAATTAAAGTATATATTGGTTGCAATCTCAACCCATCTGTGGGCCGGAAGCCCAAGCTAGTATATTATGAAGACTGTGAAGACAATTGGGCCCTCAATCAATGACAAAGCCAGTTGTGTGCAATTGCTGAGATTTATGAAGGACTTTTGAGGCACGATCTAGCCCTTGAACCAAGCCTATCTCAGCCATTTGTACACACAAAAACCCATCCCAAACCTATTGGGCCTTAAAAAGCTCCAATTACATAAGCATAAACCTTATTGGCTCAGACACAATAATTGGGGCCAATACAAGCCACTAACCCTTATTAGGCCAAGCACACCCACTTGGGCCCAATATCAAAACCCTAAAGCCAAATCTGGCCAAAAACAATTTTTATAAAACCTAGGGACTTTTAATTGTCAATTCTAAAAATTTGGTTTATAATAGAAAAGGGTTTAAAACAGATGAGGGACGATTTAGGTAATTTTACAAAATTGTTTTTTCTCTTTATATTACAAGGGCCAGTTCTGCATTACACAATTCTTTCTTTAATTTCTTTGTTTTTAATAACACAGGGCCCATTTTGTTTATTTTGAAAATTCTTTATTATCTAAATAAAAAAGGGACAACGAAATGGAAATAGATGAAATGTTGGGGGTTTTCTTTTTGCCAATATCGAAACTTTTCAAACCTGCCAGCAATTATTTGTCTCTCTTCCCCAACCCTTTCCGCCATACCTACATTAGAACCCTCACATCACGATGATACCTACCCATTCTCTTACCTAAACTACTCGTTGACCCAGTCCATAACTAAACCCAACACCACACTAACTTTACTTATAGGCCACGCTGGCAATCCCACCTACCCCAAGGGAATATCATGGACAGGGATATGACTTTTTATCAAACACAAAGCTTTTCTGAGGGCTTTGGATTTGAGCTGAGCTTTCTATACACAAACATGTACACGCAAGAAGTATAAGCAAGCAATAAGAGCTTCTATAAATTGAAGATGTAAGCATATAGCCGTTCTCCACTAGAGTGGTTTGGGGTTACTAGCTGGTGTGAGGTCTGTTCGGTGTAGTGAATGGGATCGGTTGCGGGGGCTGTGGGGGGATGTAAGGGGGGGTTGGAGTTTGTGGGTGGGTGGGGTGCGTGGAGGGGTAGGGGGGGGGGGGAGTTGTGGGGTTTTAGACGGCCGTGGAGACATGGCAGGTGGGGGGGGTGTAGGGGGGGGGGGGGGGAGGGGGGGGCCTGTGGGGGGAGGGTGGTTTGGAGGGGGGCAGGGGGATTGGTGGGGTATGGGGGTGGGGTTGGGGGGGAGGGTTGCGATGGCGTCTTCGGCGGTGGGTTGGGGTGGGGGCTTGGACCAATTTGGGGCGGGGGGGGGGCTGTAGGGCCTTGAGATAGTGGGGGTGAGTGGTGGGGATGGGTGATGGGGCGGTAGGAGTTGATGGGGGGTGGGGTTGTAGTGGTGGGGTGTGGTCGGTCGGGGGCTGGGTGGGGGTAGGAGGCGGGGTGTAGTGTGGGTGGGGCGGGCCTGGGGGTGCGAGCGTGGGGGGGTGGTTGGAAGTGGGGAGGGGGGGTGGGAGTAGGGGGGGAGGGACGCTGGGGGGTTGGGGGGTGGGTGCGGTGATAGGGGTGGTGGTAGGTGGGGTTTTTCTGGGGGGGGGGGGGTGAGGGTGGTCTTGCAATAGGGTGGGTTGACAAGGGCCATTTCTGTTTATTTTGAAACTTCTTTATAACTAAATAAAAAGGGACAAACGAAATGGCAATAAGATGAAAGATGAGGGTTTCTTTTTGCCAATTTCGAAACTTTTTAAACCTGCCAGCCTATAACAGTCTCTCTTCCCCAACCCTTTCCCGCCAACTCCCTAGAACCCCTCAACATCACATGATACCACCCATTCTCTTACCCAAACCACTCGTTTACCCAGTCCCAACCTAAACCCACACCCACTAACTTGTTTAAATGCCACGCTGGCAATCCCCCCTCCCCCCAAGGTAAATCAATGGCGGATATGGCATTAAAACAAACACAAAGCTTAATCTAAGGGCTAGGAATTGATGCTGAGCTTTCAACACACACAAGAAACACAGCAAGAAGAAGAAGCAAGCCAAAGGACTTCTATAAAAGCAAGAAAACACAAGCCGAACACACACTAGTTTTTTTTAACTTAGCATTTTTTTTACTTAACTTTTAATTATAATTGTAACTTAAGCTTTTTCAGATTTGTTCTTTAAGTTGTAATTGTGTTGTTCCAAGTTTAATATAAAATTTCCAAGTTGTTTCTAAATCTCTTGTTTACTGTCAAATCAAATCGTTTAATCAAGGTTGTTAGCTACTGTTTATAATGCTCTAATCTCCTGTTAAAATGTTATAATGATCATCTAATCAATTTAAATGAACATAGTTAAGATAAGTAAAGGCTTAAAAGTTTTTTTTACAAGTTAAAGGGGTGTTTGGTTTATGACAGCACTAACTTAAGTTAGTGATGTCAAAGGCTTTCTAAATCTTTAAACTAAAGTCAAATCTCATATAGAAGTTATATGATTAGGTTTTAAGGTGTTTGTTAGGATAATTCAGCTTTTTGCAAGCTTATGTAGCTAATGCTTTAAATCTGAGACCCTAGTTCAGATTCAATAACTTTGTGTGCTTAAATTGTTTCTAGTTGTATTTGTTTATCTCTTTGCTTTTGTTTTAGAGTTTTAAAATTGTAGAAACCAAGTTCTCTAGCCTGCATCAATTGGTCTTGAGTTGTAGTTATAGAAATGTCATATGCATCAGCAGCATAAAAGGCCTTAAGGCCATTTTTAAGTTTAAAAATCAGTTAGTTTCAGTAGGTTTAGCTTTTAAAATTCAGTTTATAAGAAGTTTATAGGACAAATTAGATCTGTTTGAGCTTATTTTGTAGAAATTAGTTTAATAGCTTATCTGTTTTTAGGTTTGAAATTAGCATTTTGTCTTTTCATAAAAATTTAAAAAAACCAAAAAAATATAGTATTCTGTCTAAACTAGTGTTTTCAATTAGCCTTTTCATAGCTTATTTGAATTTCAAATTTCTTTTTGATTGATGTTTTAAGTAGCTTATAGGATAAGTTTTAAAGTGGTTTAAGTCTTATAAGCATAGGGTTCTATTTGCTTGTTGAAAAATAAGCTCAAAGTTGCTAGTTTGCCTGTTTTGAATAACAGTTCTATGCCAAAGTGCTTAAATGATTTTTCAGCTTAATGTCTTATTCTTTTTGCTTATTTCTTACTCAAATTTGCTTATTAGGTAGTTGTAGGGTAATAGTAGCTTAATTAGTACTAGTTTCAGCTTATTCAAGTTTTCTATCTAGTTTAGTTTAGTAAAAAGTCAAAAATCTTATTAAGTGTAATATGTGATTTTTAAGCTAATTTTCTAGCTTATTGCTTAAGTTTCAAAAAGAGTTGTTTTTATAAAAAGTGCTTGTTTTCAGCTGATTTACAACTTTGTTCAAAAAGTTTTCAAAAAAAAAGAAGGGGAAACTAAGGAAGTCAGGGGTGAGCAAGACTCGAACCCCTGACCTCAATCTAGCCCCAACCCTTCTTAACACACACACACTCTTACCGTTGTGCCCTTGGGACTTTTCTGTCCTAAGGTGCACACAAATTTGATTTAACACCTTTTTAGGCTTCTTTTTTAATAAGCACTTCGAGTGCTTTTAGGCTTTTTCCTGGCTTATTCGGTTAAGCATTTTCTATGCTTGTATTTTTCCTACAATCTTTACACTGTCAGCAACTTTCAGTAATTTTCTTAGGATTTTTAAAATTAGTTTAGTATTTTTCGTACATTTATTTAGATTAAAAACTTTAAAAAATCATAAAAAATTAGAAAAATAATCAAAAAAATAAAATTCTTTTTTATAGAATTTTCTTTTATCATTTTCTAGATTTAGGAATTAAATTTGCTTCCGTAGGACTTAAATTTAGTATACTTGCTTTTTAGTGTACGTTTCTTAAAATCCCGTTAACGTTTTTATGCATTTTTCTTGTAATTAATTTTTAAGTGCCTTTATTTGCCCACTAGTAGGAATTAGTTTAAATTTGCATTCGTAGATCTTTAATTTGATTTTTCTTTGATTCCCGTTAATGTTTTTAAGTGTTAATTGATTAGTAGTTTACTTTCTTTATGAGTTTTTAATTGTGGAAATAGATAATCAATTCAAAATCTTTGAAACCAATTCAAATCATTGTCCAAATAAGAACGGAGTTTCAATTTCATAATTCTTGGGGTATAAACGACCCGGTGAACACTTACCGGATAACGTACGATATTTTTGTGAGATTTTCCTTATTACCTTTGTCCTCAAGGGTAATTTTGGAAATTCAATACTTTAGTATTATACGTATATATAATTGACAACACATCAAATTTTTGGCGCCGCTGCCGGGGAATTGTGTTAAAGATTCTCTCGTTTGAATTTGTCGATCGTGATTTGGAGAACCTTTCGTCTTCGAAAGTTACGTCTTTTTGAAAAATCAAAAAAATAATTATAAAAAAATAAAAAAATAAAAAAGTAAAAAATATTTTTCTTTTTCTTTTTATTATATGTAGAAGATTAGTAAATAAATAAAAATACAAAAAGATATGCTCTTCTGAATTTTTCGATTTTTATTGTGTTTTCTTAAATAGTAAAATACACAAACAATTTAATTCTCTTACTAGATAATTTGTGAATATCCATTAATAAGTTCCCAAACTTAAGATTCAAAAAAGTAACCGTCTTGTGTCACTTACGAAAAAGGCGCACCTCTTTTGTGAAATAAGCTATTAGGAGGGTTGTTCCACGGAACTACGACCCGAAGGGACAAACGTTTTTAAGGCGATTCGCTCCCACTACGTTCCCCGTTTGCAAGTTTCACTTAAGGGAGTTACCCTAAGTTTGTTGATTATTCGGTGAAACAAAAATATTTTTGTGTATATATTTTTCTCTCCTCGTTTGTTTTGTTTAGTGCATGCGCACTAGAAATTCCAATTATCCAAATAATTCAACCGTAACCATTCCGAGACGTCAAAATAGAAGACGTGCTCCAAACGTAGTCGAACCCGAGCTTCGTACTATCGTTGAAGTTGCACCAATGGCGGAACGAACAATGGAAGAGCTACTCCGAGCACCCACGGAAGGGTATGGAGAAGCTATCGTTATACCGGAAATTAATGCGGATCATTTTGAAATTAAGACGAATTTGCTACAATTAGTTCAAGCTAGCCCGTTTCATGGTTTCGAGAGGGAAAACCCTCATACTCATATTAACAATTTCAAAAGGATTACCTCGACTGAAGTATAGGGGATGTCCCGAAGATGTGATTAAACTCGTGATTGGGTGGTTTCGCTATTCGCTCGAGGGGGCCGCTAGAGTTTGGTACGATAAAGAACCTCCTAATTCGATCTTGACTTGGGAGGATCTCGTAACCAAATTCGTGAATCAATTTTTCCCTCCCTCGAAGACCACTCACTTAAAAAATGAAATCTCTCATTTTACCCAAAAATTCGAGGAGACATTTAGTGAAGCATGGGAACGATTTAAGGAAATGCTTAGAGCTTGTCCCCACCACGGATTTACGGAGTTAACTCAAATAGATACTTTCTATAACGGTTTAAATGATAATGATCAAGACTCCTTAAATGCCGCGGCGGGTGGAAATCTTTTGAGTAAGACCACCAGAGAGGCTTTGAACATAATTGAGAATAAGTCAAAAGTTCATTATTCAAGAAACAAATCGAATGTTTCTAGGATGAATTCGACTTCTAGGGAAGGTTCTAGTAAAATGGATGAAAGAATTGATAAGCTTGCGGACCAAATTTCGACCTTAGTTGAGATTGTTTCTAAGAAAGTTGTCACTCCCGCTACGGTTAAAGCGGTTGAGGAATCTTGTGTTACTTGTGGTAGTGCTCATGCTTGGTATAATTGTCCTAATACCGATAACAATCAATCTAGTGTTTGTGCGGCAACGGGTACTTACAATCAAGTAGCCCCTCCAAACCGTGTTAGTAACCACATGGCACCACCCGGTTTTGCTCTGGTGCAAAACAATGGTCAAAATAGGTATAATCAAAATCAAGGTCAAGGGAATAATTTTAATCGGGGAAATAATTTTCATGGAAATCAAGGTTTTCAAATTCAAAATAATCATGCTCCAAATTTTCAAAATCAAGGATTTTAAAACCAACCTTTTCAAGTTCCTAATAATCAAATTCAACAAGGAGTTCCAAATGAGTTTTCAAATTATATGAAATCAAATGACCAAATGATGAGAAACATGCAAAGTCAAATCAACTCGTTGAAAGGAGAATTTAAGAATGAAATTCAAAACACGATGAAGACTCAACAAACCGTCTTGATGAATCAACAAAATGCTTTTCAAAATAATTTGCAAAATATGTTAAGTGGATTTTTCCAAAACCAAGCCTCGACTAGGTAGCTTCCGAGTAATACGATTCCAAAACCCAAAGTGTGAGATGAAAGCAAGCACTACTCAAAGTGGTGTTCTTATGAGGGACCTTTGGATTCCTACTAACCTTCTCCCAAAAAGTACTGTGAACAGAAACCGGGAGACAACGGATAAGGAGCAAAATAATTTCCAAAGAAGTACCGCTCACATCCCACCTCTGGTTAACCCCATTCCGATTCCAGAACCCGATGTTCTGAAGACTTTACCTAAGCCTAATTATTCCCATACCTTTTGGAGACTAATGATCAAAAGGTCCTGTGAAAAAGCTTCGAATCAAATGGAGAAGATCTTTCAAATCATTCAAGATTTGCGCTTCGACATTAGCTTCGCGGACGCTTTACTTTTGATACCAAATTTGCCCCTACGATTAATAATTTGCTCATGAATAAGGAAAAGTTGTTTGAATTAGCTAAGATACCGTTGAATGAGAATTGCTCGGCGATGCTCCTTAAAAAGCTTCCCGAAAAACTTAGAGATCCCGGCAAGTTTCTTATACTATGTGATTTCCCGGGAATGGATGTATGTCACGCCTTGGCCGATCTTGGTGCAAGCATAAATCTTATGCCTCTTTCCATTTGGAAAAGGCTATTCCGTACCGAACGTACCCCCAAACGGATGACTATGAGCTTGGGACGATCCATTACTTTGTCCTAAAGGACTCGCCGAAGACGGCTTGGGGGGGTACAAAGTTTGGGATTTTTCAACTTTGTGCCTAACGACTTGTTTTGTTGATTTTGAAGTCGATCCTCGGTTTCCTCTCATTCTTGGGAGATCCTTTTTGAGGACTGGCCGTGCCTTAATTGATGTGTACGGAGGAGAACTTATCTTAAGGGATGAGGATGAACGATTAATTTTTCATGTCGATAAGCATCCTCAAAAGCATGCAAAAGAATCAACTAAAATGATTAATTTCATTGATGTCTCATGCAAGGATAGTTTTGGAGAAGTATTAAAATTAAAAAAATCAAATCATTTCTCGAGTGGCATACCCGCTTGCTTTTTTGATTCCCCCCCGGCTCGGCCTAGACCTCGTACTTTTGAACTAGTGATTCTCTTCTTGAGGAGTTCTCCGATGAACTCGCTCTTCTTGACCCATTTCCACCGGGAAATAAGGATGTTGATTTTTAAGCCGATCTTAGAGAAATTGAATTGTTGCTTAATCGAGATCCGTCAACAGATTTTTCACCTAAGATTACAATTGATCCTAATCCTGAGAGGTTCACCGACAAACCTGCTCTAGCTTGCTTACCTCCACCGAGAGATGACAATGATGACAAGTCATTTCTTAAGGAGGATGTTCAAGAAGAAAATTTTCAAGTTTATTCAAACCCTCTTTTTGAATTTGATGACAATTACAACTCTAGTGACATTAATCTTCTTTTTAATGAGATATTAGAGGATGTCGAGCGCAAGGACTCCAATGTTTCTAATTTTGATGAGCCCGTTTTGCTTAACACACCTCTTTTTGATGAGGATGAGTGTTTCGACCTAGAAGGCGAAATTGATAAGATCGATGCTTTTATGGACGCTTATAATGACTTGGAGGAAGACGTTCTTGAGATTTTGCATAACACCACCTATAATCTCTTCCCCGAAGTGTTTTTCGATCATGAACCACAAGGCTTAAAGGATGAACCTGAATGATGATTTGATGACCGAGGACAATGTTTTCGACCCCGGGGTTATGGAGAAATTTTTTTCTCCATCATATGTGAGATTATCCTCTAAGGATCGCCATTATCTTTTTTTCAGAATTGTTTTCTCCTTCGGGAGTGAGGACACCATTTTTGACCCTGGCATCTACGCTTTTCAATTTTCTTCTCTTGAGCCGGTGGCATATGAAAGTCAAATGGAAGTTTGCTCTTCCACTTGTTTTAGCCCCATGAACAACTAAATGCGGGGATCGAGTCAAGCTATGTGACTCGGTTACCAAAAACAAAGCGCTTCGTGGGAGGCACCCCATGCTTATCCATCTTTCTTCTTTCTTATTTCCAATGTGATGTGAGGAGGATTGTACTCTTCCTATTCTTGTTGTTTGTACTTGTGATTGTTTGTAGGATTGACCCAAAAATTTTAAAGTCTTTTATGTTCGGTGTTTTGTCCCGATTCACTCGAGCTTCCTAGCCTTTGCTTGTCATTAGTTTGGGGAAATCTGATATCCTAGATTATTATCGACTAACATCTATCATTTAGCATACTTTATAAATGGCTTAATATTTTTGTGATACTTTCTCCTTGCTCGGATTATGCATTCGACTTTTTGAGTTCTAGTGGGGTTATAAGCCTTAGACTAGGAAACATTGAGGACAATGTTTAGTTTTAGTATGGGGTAGTATATCTTTGATATGATCTTATCTACCTTTTGCTCGTTGTTCTCACGTACCCCGTTTTCCCGTAAAAATTTTAAAATTTTATATATGTAAAAATTTAAATGTTCATGTTCATAATAAAAAAAATGATGAAGAAAAATATAAAAAAATTAGTTGATAAAAATAATAAGTGTTTTGACACGAATGTAGGCTTTCCGTTTGTGAGAACAAAAATAAATTTTGACCCGACCGATTTTATATCTTAGTTTTCTCCTTAACGTGTATAGTTTGAAATTTGCTAATCTTTTTTACAAGGAGCTATAAAAATCAAGTCTAGCTTGAAAAAGTCAAGACTTTGCAAGTTCTCATAATTGATTTTAAATATGTAAAGATCGATTTATTAGGCTAAGCATTCACGAGTTTCTTTCTTAGAAATTTTAAATTGTGAAGAACAAGAGATGATAGAGTAGATTATAAGTTTTGATGCTAAACGTAGAATAGTTGGATTTCTTTAGAGCTCATAAGTGTTAATTGTGGCTTTTCTCCCATTAGCTTGTTTCATCTTTTATATAGAATTGTTTAGTAAATTGATAGTGCGGTTTTGGTAATAATTAATTCATAGAAGTTTTTCGTTAGTTCTTGTGATCAAGATGAAACATCAGGAAACTTAATTGTGGCATACTAAAAAAATATTTTAAAAAATTTATTATCCTACAAAAATTGAAAAATAAATAATTTGCTTTATCCCTTAAAGACATTCGGGTATATGGGGTAAGTTAAAGTAATAAGTTAAATTATAGCCTTATTCCATTCCTTAAAGAGCCTAAAGGGTATATGGGAATAGATATTGTGCTAAAATTTTGCCTCGTTTGTACCTAAAGAGACTTAGGGCATATTGTACAAATAGAATAGTCCCATTTAATGTCTTAAAGAGCCCTAGGGTATATGACCTGAAATTGAGCTTGCTTACATAACCTAATAAAAGCCAAATTTTGGTCGCCTCTATGTGACTTAATTTGAGACATTGTTTCATTTGAAAAGGCTAGAACTAATTATTGCATTTTAAACCGATACGCTTTTATTTTGGGAATTAATATAGTATCGAAATAAAGTCCCATTAAAGAGCTTCGGGTATATGACTTAAATAAAAATCTTGAGATACAAAATAGGATAAGGGATGAAAGTAATACACAATTCTTTTATAGTAGTGTTAGCATCATAAACGGTAATTTTTACAATTGATCTTATTTTTTACAGCTTGGCTTGGAGAAGTGAAAGTCGAGGATGATAAATTTCCATTTGGACACTTATTGTGCCTTTTTGTTCATGATCCAAAAGATACACAATGAATAATGAAAGCAATACATTATGTCACACATGAATAAGTTGTAAGTAGGAAATTATGAAAATCATAAAAAATGGAAAAATATTGAAGAATGGGAAAGCGAGGTGTTTTAAAACTTGTGATTTCTTAACTTTCCCCACAAAAGACTTTGCGACTTTTCAAATGATTAGTTTGGGGAGGTTTTGGAGTATTTGGTTTTAGAGCATATAATATTGCGTGAGGACACGACAATCATTTAGTTTGGGGAATTTTGATATGTGAGAAATCACATATCCGTTTTATACCAAAAATGACCCTAAAAAGATGAAAAGTTAACATATTATGCTTGTATATTGTGCATTTTGTCTTTGGTGATGTGTAGGTGCGGATATTGCAAAAATTATAAGAAAATAACCAAAAATGGACACGGGAACAGAAAGAGTACACAAGAGACGGGAAAGTATCAACAAAGGTCAACAAAAGTCAACAAAAAGTAAACATTGGTCATCTCAAAAGATGACAAAACCCTTGAAATTACTAATGAGCCCTTAATGTTAAATCAATTTCACCGTAAGTCCCTAAATCAATAACACCGTTAGTCCTTTTATATCAAAAGACTAACGGTCGTTAAGTCCAAATTATATTAAACCTTAAACTTTACCCGAGCGCAACACCAAAACCCACGGCCCAAACCCTTTTCTTATAAAACAATGGCCTAAGTCAACCATTTAAACCCGGGTCAAACGAAAACAAAGAAAGAAAAAGGCCCGAATGGAATTACTATTCATGTTCTTCCCCAAATTAACCTCGCATCAAAATTAAGGGTAAATCCCATCTCCCATATACTCATCTCACGTGGCATCAAAGATTCTTAGTACCAAGCTCCACATCAGCAAGAAAAACGTCACTTCAAGCTCATGATTGGCTAGCTCTGACAAGGAATGCCACGTGTTCTTCAAACAAACACACCAAAAAGGGTAAATTTATACTAAATTCAGTGTAAAAGAAACACAATCAATGCCTAATAATTGGATTGCCACACTGGCAATCCATGTGATCATTCTCATCTAACGACTAAAATTCAAGAGCCAATGATTAGAAGGAATAGAGGACTGAGATCAAAGAGAGCGTGTAGAGGCCTAGAACCTTCCTTTCAAGCCTATAAAAGGAGCCTAACTCTCACTCACAGCTTGTCTAGTTTTTAGTTATCTAGAGTAGAATGTAGTGTAGCTTATTGAATGTAATTTTAGCTTATAGTTTTTCATTAAATGTAATTTTTCTTTTAAATAGCTTGTAATCAGTTTTTTTTAATTAATAAAAGTTACTTTTCATAGTGATAAATTGTTAATTCATGTTTTTTACTTTAAATGCATAATGATTTAAATAAGTTATCTTAAGCTCTTTTACTCATATAAACTCAATAAGCTCTCAAAATAACTAATAAGCTAGTTATTTACTTAGTTAAGCTTTTAAAAGCTTAACTAAGCTTAAGTGATACTCAAATTCTCCCCAAACTTATCACAGCTTAATATGGAAGGGAAGCCAGATCTGGATGGGCTTCCAAGACCATACCAGCTTATCCTAGGATAAGCTGGAGCTTGTTGATTAGCTCATGAGAGCATTTTATAAGCCTTGTTTGAGCAAAGGCAGTTGTAAGTCCTCATTTTTATTTTATAGTTTTAACTTGCATTTTAGCTTAATCCTGCTTAATTTTAGCTTATAGTTGTTTAATTTAGCTTAAACGTGCTTATTGTAGTTGTTTAATGCTTATTGTGTTCAATTTGAAGCTTAAATCTCATTTTATTAGTTTTAGTTATAAAACAGTTATAAATCCAAAAATATTAGCATTAGGTGTAAGCTTGCTATTTTTGCTTACTAGATCCATTAAATCTGTTCATTAGGACTTTTAATAGTTATATAATATATGGTATTTGAGTTTTGAGCTTTAAATCTTAATTTCATAAGCTAAATATGAATTTGAATTGTTTAAAGGGGTGTTTGGTTTATGACAGCACTAACTTAAGTTAGTGATGTCAAAGGCTTTCTAAATCTTTAAACTAAAGTCAAATCTCATATAGAAGTTATATGATTAGGTTTTAAGGTGTTTGTTAGGATAATTCAGCTTTTTGCAAGCTTGTGTAGCTAATGCTTTAAATCTTAGACCCTAATTCAGATTCAATAACTTTGTGTGCTTAGATTGTTTCTAGTTGTATTTGTTGATCTCCTTGCTTTTGTTTCAGAGTTTTAAAATTGTAGAAACTAAGTTCTCTAGCCTGCATCAATTCGTCTTGAGTTGTAGTTATAGAAATGTCATATGCATCAGCAGCATAAAAGGCCTTAAGGCCATTTTTAAGTTTAAAAATCAGTTAGTTTAAGTAGGTTTAGCTTTTAAAATTCAGTTTATAAGAAGTTTATAGGACAAATTAGATCTGTTTGAGCTTATTTTATAGAAATTAGTTTAATAGCTTATCTGTTTTTAGGTTTGAAATTAGCATTTTGTCTTTTCATAAAAAATTTAAAAAACTAAAAAAATATAGTATTTTGTCTAAACTAGTGTTTTCAATTAGCCTTTTCATAGCTTATTTGAATTTCAAATTGCTTTTTGATTGATGTTTTAAGTAGCTTATAGGATAAGTTTTAAAGTGGTTTAAGTCTTATAAGCATAAGGTTCTATTTGCTTATTGAAAAATAAGCTCAAAGTTGCTAGTTTGTCTGTTTTGAATAACAGTTCTATGCCAAAGTGCTTAAATGATTTTTCAGCTTAATGTCTTGTTCTTTTTGCTTATTTCTTACTCAAATTTGCTTATTAGGTAGTTGTAGGGTAATAGTAGCTTAATTAGTACTAGTTTCAGCTTATTCAAGTTTTCTAGCTAGTTTAGTTTAGTAAAAAGTCAAAAATCTTATTAAGTGTAATCTGTGATTTTTAAGCTAATTTTCTAGCTTATTGCTTAAGTTTCAAAAAGAGTTGTTTTTATAAAAAGTGCTTGTTTTCAGCTGATTTACAACTTTGTTCAAAAAGTTTTCAAAAATAAAAAAAGGGAAAACTAAGGAAGTTAGGGGTGAGCAAGACTCGAACCCCTGACCTCAACCTAGCCTCAACCCTTCTTAACACACACACTCTTACCGCTGTGCCCTTGGGACTTTTCTATCCTAAGGTGCACACAAATTTGATTTAACACCTTTTTAGGCTTCTTTTTAAATAAGCACTTCGAGTGCTTTTAGGTTTTTTCCTGGCTTATTCGTTTAAGCATTTTCTATGCTTGTATTTTTCCTACATTCTTTACACTGTCAGCAAATTTTAGTAATTTTCTTAGGATTTTTAAAATTAGTTTAGTATTTTCCGTACATTTATTCAGATTAAAAACTTTTAAAAAATCATAAAAAATAGAAGAATAATCAAAAAATAAAATTCTTTTTTATAGAATTTTCTTTTATCATTTTCTAGATTTAGGAATTAAATTTGCTTCCGTAGGACTTAAATTTAGTATACTTGCTTTTTAGTGTACGTTTCTTAAAATCCCGTTAACGTTTTTATGCATTTTTCTTGTAATTAATTTTTAAGTGCCTTTATTTGCCCACAAGTAGGAATTAGTTTAAATTTGCATTCGTATATCTTTAATTTGATTTTTCTTTGATTCCCGTTAATGTTTTTAAGTGTTAATTGATTAGTAGTTTACTTTCTTTATGAGTTTTTAATTGTGGAAATAGATAATCAATTCAAAATCTTTGAAACCAATTCAAATCATTGTCCAAATAAGAACGGAGTTTCAATTTCATAATTCTTGGGGTATAAACGACCCGGTGAACACTTACCGGATAACGTACGATATGTTTGTGAGATTTTCCTTATTACTTTTGTCCTCAAGGGTAATTTTGGGATTTCTATACTATCATATTATACGTATACTATTTGAAACGTATCAGTTTATAGAGTCTAAAGAGTTCAGATAGTCAAAATAAAGTTCATAAAGTCCAAATAGTTCATAAAACAATAATGATCATGCATTCCACCCAAAAAACGTATAAAACATTTAAAAGATAAGGTCCGTAAACTCACCTTAAGCAAGCGATAACACTAACGAGAAACGAGCGACGAAAAGTCGAGAAAAGATCTAAAAGCAACCTCAAAGTAAAGTGCGTCTTAGGATTTATAAATATTACGCAGATAAATATAAATAAGTTTTTATATAGTTTTAGCATTGTACTTAGAGTTTTTAAGTTTTATCAAACAATTAGGCCTAAATTATACAAGTTAGTTATTTATAAGCCCAATACACATGGACTGATAAGCATTTTCATAATTTAACCAACTTCACAAGCCCATATTTCCTAATCCATAAATGGTCTCGGTTCGGTTCTTACATTTACGGAAAGGTAAACGAGTCTATTTTTCCAATATGTGGGTCCGACCACCTCGGGTTTTGTAAAAATGAGGTTAAATGGTTAATTTTCTAACAAGTACCAAAGCCGATTGACTCCCAGATTTCTACCGTCTCAGGAAAACGGCAGTATCTTCTAAACCGTATGTCCGTTAAGGCTGGTTCAAGCGTCCAAATTTAAGTTAAAGAATCCTCTACAACTTTTATTACCCAAATAGTATGTTATGTACAAATTTTAAGAGTTATAATCAAATGAAATATGGTGTGCAGTTTCCGATAACTTTTACCGTTTATTTTCTAATTAATTCATTAGGCATCGTCACGATGAGTGGCAACCAGAGAAACAGAGCTGAAACACAGACCTATATCAATATATTTTTCTCTAACCAACACAGTCCACAAATATTTCTAGAATACCTCATTTACATACTGTTTCAAATATGTCCCAAATCCAATGATACAAATAAACTTTTATCAAGTTTTTAGTTCCAATAAATTATGTACAATGCTAAAACTATACAAATAACGATATAGAATGTACAAAATACTTACAAACTCAGAAAGTTTCTTGAAAAATATAAAGAAAATTACAAAATAAATGAAAATAATACCACTCTAACAAAGAGAGGAAAATTAAGATAACACAAGGATTAACCCACAACTTTCTACTTGATGTCTTCAACCCACAAATAAAATTTAACCCAACCACAAATACTTACAAGAAACCCCTTATTAAACCATGATGAACATGCACTATAACCCCTTCAATTAGATGTGTCTTGATAATCTTAAAGATATTTTAACACCAAGAAATTTTCTAGCTTCAAACCCCTTTTTAATCTAGATATAATATCACTTGTAGAAATAATATGGAATTAGTGTTGGGAGATGTATATGGAACGACTCAAATGAGGAGCAAAGAGAGACTTTGTGTGATCTGCGTGTTGTGTGAATGAAAATGGTATGGGATGCTATGGGATAGTTATCAAAACATGCAAATACTTAGGGATAAGTGTCCCTAACTTGCATCATAGTTTGCCAAGTATAAAAGTATGACACATAAATGATTTGGTAACACACCACATCAACTTAAGTCTATGAGGTTGCTAATTTTTATTAATACAAAAAGGGGGTTTAATGGTTTGTTTTGGTTAAACTTTTGTATTGTTAGCAACACAAAAAAGTGTTGATTGCATGGTTATTTATCAAAGATTAATATAAGGATTAAGTAGTGCAAATAGGGAAGGACTATGTTGTAATAAGTAAAACCTTTAATTTCTTCCTAGTCCCTCCTTTCTTACTATAAAAGAAGAGCTAAGAAAGGGTTAAAGGTTAGTGATTTCCTCTTTCTTTAATCTAATATTTCTTTTTTTCTCTCATCCTCTCCTCTCTTCTACTCGTCACCCACACTCTCTCTCTAAAACTTTATAGTGTAGTATTTTGTATAATAATTGTTATCGTATCAATTGGTATCAATTGCCATGGGATGATTTGAAGTGCTTTTCATGAAGAAAGTTATCATTTTTATGTGTTTATTAAAGAATTTGAAGACTATGAAGAATATAAAGACAAACTCTTGAAGATAAAGCATTAAATTTAAAGAAAGTTGTGATTTTTAGAGTCTACGGAAGATAAAGTCTTAAACTTTTGCAATTTACTTTGCAAAAGTCACTCAAAAACGTGAAATCCACGTTGAGTTTGAAGTCTTTTGTGGTTTTCATAAATAAAGTTTCAAACTTTTGCAAAAAGGTTCAAACTTTTGTAGTTTTCTTGCAAAAAGGTTCAATCTTTAAGAAAGAAACATCACTGGAAACAACTCAGAATCACCACCGGAAAACTCCTAGCCGAACCACCTAGAATCGGTGCCCCTCTTGCAACCGACCTTAGGCCCAGCCAAACCACCACAGTCGGCCACCACCCTCTAGCCAAACCAACCCCCAACCGAACCTTTTGGATCACCCACATACACCCAACCGACCCTCCAACCGAACCTCCAAACCCAGACCGAGACTAAATCAAAAACTACACCCTAGTTTTTTAAATTAGGGGGTTAAAAAGGTTGTTTATTATTTAATAATAAAGTGGAAATTAGGGTTTGTAGTAGGTAATTAATGTTAAAAAGGTAATTTTTGGAAGTTAGTGGTTAATTAATTTTAAGTGGTTAAGGTAAAATTAGGGTTTTTAAGTTAAAAATGTTTAAACTTTAAAGTTTTTAAATAAACTACATTGATAAAGTTATAATCTTTTGACTCGGTTCGTGTTTAAAATACAATCTTTTGACAAAACTTTCATAAAAGCAACACTTCTTCTCGTCAAAACGATCCTTAATATCAATTCATATGAAGACTACACATTCAAATTCACAATGGCTACAATGGTAGAGAACGTTATTGCTGTAGGTTTTGAAAACCGTCCCCTGATGCTAGAGAAAGGCATGTATGATAGCTGTAAGACCCAGATTATTCTCTATATCCGAGGCAAAGAGAACTGTGAAATGTTAAAAGACTCAATCGACAATGGTCCTTATCAACTCAAACCAGAGATTACTGTTAAAGACACAGATGGCGTTACCGACATCCGTTATCCTCAAAGAGTTGAAGACCTTGTTGGACAAGAAAAGTTACGTTATGATAGTGACATCAAAGCTGTCAATATACTTATTGTTGGATTGCTAGTTGACATCTACACTCTCATCAACCACTATCAAACTACAAAGGAAATATAGGATCGCGTCAAAGAACTTATGGAAGGCACAAAGATGACCAAGCAAGAACGTGAGTCTATGCTATATGATGAATTTGATAAATTCACATCTGAGCCTGGAGAATCAATCCACTCATACTATTTGAGATATGCTAAACTGATCAATGACATGAAAATGATTCCTATGTCTATGTCAAACATGAAAATCAACATAAAGTTTGTGAATCATCTTCAACTTGAGTGAAGTAGGTTTGTCACAGCAGCTAAACAAGCAAGAGATCTTCACAGTGTGAATTTTGATCAGTTGTATGCTTTCCTCAAACATAATGAAAAAGATGCTAAAGAAGTACAAGAAATGCGACAATGATTTCTGAAACCACTTGCTTTGCTGGCAAATACCTACAACCCACCCCCTTCATATAGCAGTCAGCAGATACAGTATCATACTCAACCATCTGAAGTTTACCAACCATATTAGCACTATCAGTCAAACACTCCAATAACCCAACAACTTATTCAGTCACCTCTACTTCAAAGCTATGCACCAACAGTTGTTTAACAACCACCTACAATTCAACCTGATATTGGATTTGTTGTACCAACCTTTCTTCCAGCTGATGATCCAATAGCCGATCTCAACAAAGCTATGATCTTCTTGCGTTCTAGTTATAGCTTAAGATATCCTCCCAAAAATAACCAGCTTCAAAATTCGTCTAACCCAAGAACACAAGCTACAATTCAAAATGGCCAAGTTACGGTTCAGAATGTTCAAGGTAGATAGTCTCAAGTTTATGCGGACATTGCTAGAAAGAATCAAGCCTTAGGAGCAAGGGTTGTCAATCTAGTTAGAAATGCATGGGAAAATTAAACAAGGGTAATCAGATGTTATAATTGCAATGGTGAAGGTCATATTGCTAAGCAATGTACTACAAAGAAAAGGGTGAAAGACTCTGAATGGTTTAAAGATAAGATGCTACTTGCTCAAGTACAAGAAGCAGGAGTTGTATTGAATGAAGAACAACATGATTTCTTATCTGATAGTTTAGAAGAAACTGATGACTTTGATGATCTCCGGTTACAAACTATAATAAATTTCAAGGCAGACCACGTTGATGCATATGATTCAGACTGTAATGACGAAGCTACAACAAATGCAATCTTGATAATGCTTAAATTGAGTATGTTTTTAGTAGTGTTATCATGGTTTTTGTACATGTTATTTGGTTAATTTAACATGCTTTTGCTGCTAATATTGCACAAAGTTAGATTTATATGTTTGTAGCTAGCCAAGATTAAGAGAGTGAAGAAAATAATGAAAACAACAACCCGAGAGCCGGCCTGCAACTGCAAATAACAACAATAACAACAACAACAACCCGAGAGCCCAAGGGGCAAATACCAATGCCATCGTTTGCTTTGAGTGTGGGGCTCCAGGCCACTTCAGGAAGGACTGCCCCCAGTGGAAGAACAAGAATCAGGGAAATGGTAACGGTGTAGCCAGGGCTTATGCAGTAGGAGTTGCAGGGCAAAACCCAGACAACAACGTTGTGACGGGTACGTTTCTCCTAAACAACCGTTGTGCTTCCATTTTATTTGATACTGGTGCAGATAGAAGTTTCGTGTCTACTCAATTTAGTACTTTGATTAATATAGCCCCCACTACATTAGATCATGGTTATAACGTTGAATTAGCTGATGGTAGAATAATTTGGGTAAATACGGTATTACTGGGTTGCACGTTAAATTTTCTGAACCATCCGTTTCACGTCGACCTAATGCCTGTAGAAATGGGTACTTATGACGTCATAATTGGCATGGACTGGTTGACGAAATACCAAGCCGTTATTGACTGTGCTAAGAAGATCGTTCGTATTCCCTTTGGGAGCGAAATCTTAATTTTTCATGGAGACGGAAGTAGAAATAAACGCGGGACTCGATTAAACATCATCTCGTGCACCAAGGCCCAGAAGTATCTGCTACAAGGATGTCACGTCTTTTTGGCACATATTACCATCAAGGAGACTGGAGACAAGTCAAAGAAGAAGCAACTGCAAGATGTACCGATCGTCAAAAATTTTCCCGAAGTATTTCCCGAGGACTTGCCAGGTCTTCCACCTACCAGACAAGTGGAATTTCACATCGATCTAGTACCTGGTGCTGCACCTGTAGCACGGGCACCTTATCGATTGGCCCCATCAGAAATGAAAGAATTGGCGGATCAACTACAAGAGCTTTCCGACAAAGGCTTTATAAGACCTAGTTCGTCACCATGGGGAGCTCCAGTTCTATTCGTCAAGAAGAAAGATGGATCGTTACGGATGTGCATAGATTATCGGGAACTAAACAAACTAACGGTGAAGAACCGTTATCCGCTACCAAGAATTGATGACTTATTTGACCAACTTCAAGGGTCGAGTGTCTACTCGAAGATCGACCTAAGGTCAGGTTATCACCAATTGAGGGTTCGAGAAGAAGACATCTCGAAGACTGCCTTCAGAACTCGATATGGACATTATGAATTCCAAGTTATGCCGTTTGGTTTGACCAACGCACCTGCTGTGTTTATGGACCTCATGAACCGAGTGTGCAAACCTTATCTGGACAAATTCGTAATTGTCTTTATTGACGATATTTTGATCTATTCCAAGAACAAGCAAGAGCACGAAGAGCATCTGAAGATAATATTGGAGTTGTTGAAGAAAGAGGAGTTGTATGCAAAATTTTCCAAGTGTGAATTTTGGATTCCCAAAGTACAGTTCCTCGGTCACGTGATTGATAATAAAGGCATTCATGTGGATCCAGCCAAGATCGAATCCGTTAAAGATTGGGCATCTCCTAAGACACCAACGGAGATTCGTCAGTTTTTAGGTCTTGCTGGGTATTATCGACGATTCATTGAAGGGTTTTCAAAGATCGCCAAACCAATGACCAAGCTCACTCAAAAGAAGGTCAAGTTTGAGTGGGGTGACAAACAAGAAGCAGCGTTCCAGTTATTGAAGCAGAAGTTGTGTAGTGCACCAATTCTGGCTTTACCCGAAGGAAGTGAAGATTTTATCGTATACTGCGATGCTTCAAAGAAGGGTTTGGGCGCTGTGTTGATGCAAAGAGAAAAGGTGATTTCTTATGCATCACGCCAGTTAAAGATCCATGAGAAGAACTATACTACTCATGATCTGGAACTTGGAGCAGTAGTGTTCGCTCTGAAGATTTGGAGGCACTATCTGTATGGTACCAAGTGTACGGTGTTCACTGATCATAAGAGTTTACAGCATATTCTTAATCAGAAGGAATTGAACATGAGACAACGCCGATGGTTAGAGTTGCTTAGTGATTACGATTGCGATATTCGTTATCACCCAGGGAAGGCAAATGTCGTTGCTGATGCTTTGAGCAGGAAAGAACGGGAACCACCGTTAAGAGTTCGAGCTTTAGTCATGACTATTGGCTTGGATCTTCCTAAGCAAATCTTGAATGCTCAGACTGAAGCACGGAAACCAGAGAACATCAAGAATGAAGATGTTGGAGGTATGTTGATTGAAAATGCTAAATATCCAGAGGCAATTAGAACAGAAAAGTTGGAACCTCGTACGGATGGAACCCTATGCTTCAATGGCAGGAGTTGGTTACCTTGTGATCATGAACGAGTCCCACAAGTCGAAGTATTCTATCCATCCAGGTTCTGAGAAAATGTACCAAGACGTAAAGAAGCTATATTGGTGGCCCAATATGAAAGTTCTGATGTTCGCCACTATGTTAGCAAGTGGCTTGAACCACTGTGCTAAGGTCAAAGCTGAACATAAAGTCAGAGACAATCGGTTTGTGTACAACCCAAAATACCTCAATGGAAGTAGGGACAATATCACAGAGATTTTGTCTACAAAAACTTCCTAAGTCATCACAATGTAATGACACCATTTGGGTAATCGTTGATCGTCTTACAAAGTCAGCAATCTTTATACCCATGAAAGAAACTGACCCTCTGGAGAAACTAGCGAGATTGTACCTGAAAGAAGTAGTAACAAGGCATGGAATACCGGTCTCGATTATTTGTGATCGTGACCCTAGGTTTGCATCGAATTTCTGGAGGTCACTTCAGAAAGCTTTGGTACAAGTTTAGATTTATGAGTACGCAAATCATCCCGCAAACATGACGGAACAAAGCGAGTAGAACCATTCAAACTCTCGAAGATATTCTTTAGAGCTTAAGTAATCTACTATGGAAATGGATGGGTTAAACAATTTGCCATTGGTCGAGTGTTTCATACAATAACATTTATCATGCTAGCATTAAAGCAGCACCCTTTGAGGCACTTTATAACGGTAGAAAATCGTCATCCGCTCTGTTTGTTGGGCTGAGGTTGGAGAAGTTCAACTCACCGGTCCAGAGATCGTTCAAGAGACGACTGAGAAAATCATTCAAGTTAAACAAAGGATGCAAGCCGCTCGTGTATAGACAGAAGATGACTACTGCTGAATTAAAGCGTAAGCCGATGGAGTTTTGAGGTTGAGAAAAAGTGATGCTCAAGGTTTTCACCTGGAAAGGGGATTGTACGGTTTGGCAAACGCGGGAAATTAAATCCCAGGTTTATTGGAGACCTTTCAAGGTAATAAAAAGTGTAGGAGACGTTGCATACAAACTCGAGCTTACCTTAGGAGCTGATCAGAGTTCATAATACATTTACGTGTCCCAACATAAGAATCTCATGTCATGCCGACGAACCCATAGCCTTCTGTAGGAATGACTTCAATTTTGATGACAAGCTCAGTTTGTCGAGGAACCTATATAGATCACGGAACGTGAAGTTAAACGGTGAAGGCGAAAGACCGTATCCCTTGTAGTCAATGTTCGATGGAACTCTAAAAAGTTCCAGAGTTTACATGGGAACGCGAAGATCAATTCCGGAAGAAATACCCACATTTGTTCTCAAAGACCAGGTCGTCCGTCAGTGCTAGCGTCTTAAGCCTTGAGGACAAGTGCTTCAGCTAACGGGGAGTGACTATAACACCTTGATATTTAGGTCTTGTAAGACATTATGTACTTCACAATTTATTTTAGGGGTTTACCCGCATTACTCTTAAACCGTAAACGATAAGTTAAATCGCGCAAACTGAAAAAGAACATATCAATGTAAACGGGCATTAAACATAAATGGTTTGCATCAAGCAAGTGTTTATGATTAATAATGATGATAGATTATAATGGACTTTGTCACTTATTTTTATCGGCTACGTAAAATGCTTACGTTTCATAATAAAATGCGTTAGGCATACCCGGAAGTTCTAAAACCTATCTACGCCTAAACGAATACCCACGATTATACCCAATACTCAAAATAATCAAAAAGTAACATCTATATAATATATATATATATATTATATATATATATATATATATATATATATATATATATATATATATATATATATATATGCCGAAATTTATAAGATGAGACCAAGACTTTTCATCTTTGTAAAATATCTAGATATTTAAGAAAAGCAACTCCTTACAACCATTTATCAAACTTGATTAGTTTTAAACCATGAGCTAGAGTTAGAAAGTAACCATGGTTAAGTTAAGGAGATATTTTTACTATAAATAGGCATGCATGCATGAGTAAAGTTTTCATACTCTTATACTTGAAAAATTCATTTTCTTCCTCCCTTTTATACATCAAAACCCACGGCACAAAACCCTTGCCAAACAAAATCCATAGTTTGATTTTCTAAGATTATACAAGCATATACACAACATACTTAAGGTATTCTAAGGTGTTTGTAAGCATTGGTTCATCATTTGCAAGTAATAAGAAGAAAAAGGAAAGATTAGGGTTTTGGAAACCTAATCTAGGGTTATAAGCTTGAAAGCTTGGTTTTGAATCTAAACACGGGTTTAGAACTTATATCTCATCTCTTACATCATTACTAAGGTTTTCCTAATATCTTTATACTTTTATTTCTTATGATTTATGTTTACAAGACAAAAATAGCCATAATCCCACTAATGGACTTTAAATGTGTAATAATGGGTTTTTATTGAGTTTATCCAATTATACACTTATTCTCTTGCCCAATGTTAAAATTATCATGGAAAATAGATCTATAAAAGATGTTAACTTTATATTTAAGTATAAACATGTTTAAGGACTAATTAGGGTTTTTAAAGTTATCAATGTAAATACTATGGAAAACAATGAAAGTAAAAGGGTTGAACTTGTTACAATGAAATTATAAGGACTAGGGATGATATTGGTATATTATAAGTACCACATATGTAAAATATGGTTACAAGAGTTTTTATAATAAACTACTAAAGAAAATGATACATAAAACAAGTTTTTATAAAGTTATACACTTAAATACATATGGGCTGTTTAAAATTCGAACTTAGACAGTAGGTAATGATATTTTATAAAAATAATACGCCTCATGACGATTCCATAATGATAAGAAACTCGAAAAACCGATCTATAACGAAAAAGATACGTTAAAAACGAGTTTACGACTATAAATACTTTTATAAAACTATTTTTATAAAAGTTACTATTCATTACAGCAACTTTCATTTTAAAAACATCTAAAATATGATATAACTTTTAATTACGAGATCGTACTCGAAAGAATCGCTAAAAACGGAACTATAACGAATAAACTACGACATTTTCGATAATTAAAGTTTATAAAAGTAATTTTATAAACTATGAACAGTAAAATTACTATTCATCAGCGGACCCAACTTTATAAAATATAATACCTCTTTTAATAACAAAAACGTACTCGAAGGAATCACTAAAATCGGGATTAAAACGAATAAGTTATTACGATTACAAGTTTACGCTAATTAAAACCCTAAAACGACAAACCTAGCTGTGTGAACTGTAATTTTACTAATAACCACGGCAGAATCTAAAAACTTAAAAATGAATATTTTGATCGCTCGTCTTACTACGGAGACGTCGGACTAAGAAACCGGCAACGGCTTAAAACGACCAAATTAGGTCATTTTTACGAAAAGTATATTTATAAACGTTTTCACTTTATAAATATTATTTTACTAAAAAATTAGTCGGTGATTATGCTATATAGAATATTGAGTGGTTATCAAAGTGCTATAATACTAGGGAGTTTCATAATGAGGCCATCTTCGGATGCCGTATCGATGAGTTTGTTGATTTACGATTAAAGTGGTCCTAAACTCCTCGTACGTCATGTCATGACCTCTTTAATTATGATAGCCCGAACGATAGTACGATGTAACAACTATAAGATTATATTCAATGTTATTAATTAAAGTACTTAGTACTTATACGGCCTTAATTTAAATAGGTTGCATTTATCGTCTTGCGTGACGTTTTATCTGTGATTATTTGGACTATCTGTACTCAAGGTGAGTTCATAGCCCCACTTTTACAGTTTTACTGATTTACTATTATTTGGGGTGAGAACATGCTTTGTTTTATAAATTGGACGCAAGTGTTGAAGTATTTGATTATTGTTTGCCTAAGTAGTCGAAAGACCCTCATGAAGCCCTTATCAAGAACTGTCAATTGCATATAATGTAGTTGTTAATTGCATTATGTGAGCGCGAATGAGATTAAATAGATCTATTGGGAATACCTCAACCTCCCCGTATTGGGTGAATAGCTAACACTGGAACGAACGTTGAACCATGATCGGACTTGGATGTTGCGGGTTACAACATCTGTACGGGCAAAATAACTGCTAAAATAGCAAAATATAGGTTGAGCTTACGGATGTCATTAGCTTAGTGCAAACAGTAATCTGGTTTTTGATTGTTGGCATCAGTTGAAACATCAACGGGAAAATCTTGCAGTCCTCAAAATTAAATACATAAACCTATGAATTCACCAACAATTTTTTTTACGTTTTTAAGCAATGTTTTTCAGGAGGTCATTAGGCACGAGATGCCAAGGGATGCATTGGATTATGTTTTGGATAGCACTGTTAAAGATTTATGTGCATCATGTTTTGGGGAAATCTATGTTATCTTTTGTAATAATAAACAAAGAACAAGTAAAAGCAATAAGCGTTTGTAATATGTCTTTTATAAAATCCAAATTATCAATTAAAACGACTTTTTGTGTCGTTCCCTAATATATATTATTTGCTGTTGATCCTTGAAGTAACATGCCTGATCCTTATTCCCGCTGCGAACCCATTTTGAGGGGTGTTACAGATTGGTATCTAGCAAGTTATAGAGAACCAGGTCAAAATGTTTTTGCTGGAACTAAAACCATTTTACAAACATTGCATACATACAAAAAGGTTTGTTACGGGTATACATAATACAAATTGTTGCATCATTCGGTTAGGCTTATACCTGCAAGAATTGATATACTTGGTTTATAATATATTACGTATATAAGGATAAAAGTCTTATATTAATATACTTATATAAGTCAACTTTTGATTTTTTTTTCAGATAACTATCACGTCAGATTCAGGAGCACTTCCAACTTACATACACATCATTACCTGAGTACGGATTCATAACATCGGTTCACCAGGAGTCGAGGGACCTATTTTCCAGGATCCACCATCTCCGGATTACCATGCCTGGCCCTGAGGGACCCCCATCACCAGACTACGTGCCTGGCCCAGAGAGCCATCAGCAGGCACCAACACCCTATTTTACATACCATGATTGTTCCGTAGCCAGTATAACCCGAGATTCAAACCATTAGACGATGAGGGTAGTCCGCTGAGGAAGCGAGCCACTCGCCTGCTCTGGACATTCACCTACTCCATCAGTTACCGAGGGTATTTACCAGAGTCCGACCCAGAGAGGAACCAGAGGAGATGATGAAGGAGGATCCTTGTAGGAAGATCCAGCCGACCAATCCCTGCTGACAGAGGAGATGAAATGATGGATGATGATGATACAAGGAGAGAGCCTTAGCTCCTACTGACCCTACAGCTGTTGCTTATTCAGCTGACCAGGACCCCATAACCTTGCTTATCGTGTTACGGCTAAGATTCCATACCGACACCGATGCGCCAGCGACCGTTCCTCACCCGAGGAGTTTTGCTGAAGATTATTACCTTACCGAACTCCACCACCATCACGCATCTCCTCTTTATACGCATCACACTTCTCAGATACCCTCACTCCAAATCCAACCACTACCTAAATCTCACCACCACCCAATGGCCCTACATATGCTGAGGGATCTCTGGGATCCCGAGCTGCTGGGATTAGACAGAGAGATGCACTACCATCTCCTGTTCATGAGACTGAGATGCCTGAGATCTGTTTACCGCTTCGTAAGAGGCCGCGTCGTACTACTCCTGGTCCTGGATACGAGGTCGGGGAGAGTTCGGCAGCTGGTGCTGGCTCGCCAGTTTGGACCTACAACAGCCTGAGGCATTTACCTTTATGGATTTGCTGATAATGTATAAGATGGATTTCCGCCGCCAAAGCCTGAATGTCTAAATAGTTAGGCATCGGTATTACGGATACATGGATGAAACTTGTAGGAGCCATCCAGGAGATTGCACCGACCACCCTAGAGGGGGTCAACCAGAGAGTTACTGAGTTGGTTACTACTGTTGACCAGGAGGATGAGATCATATACTCACTGGATGATTCCACAATAACCCGAGCTCTACTCAGAGCCCGAGTCAACATGTTGTACAGGGATAGGCCATTCCACAGACGCACTGCCCTTCTGATAGAGGAGGAGGCCAGATTATCGCGTGCCGCTTGGGCACGGTCGATGGATGCTTGCGATCAAGTACATTCTGAGGGCATATCTCTTCGGACTACGGTCATGGCCCAGCAGTCCGAAATTACTGAGTTGCAGGCAGCAGACCGTAGGAGGCAGGCGGTGATTACAGATCTGCTAAAAGCAGACTATCGGAGGCAGAGACAGTTGGTAGAGACCCTAAAGATAGTGAAGAGCCTCAAGGCTCAGATGATCGAGCTGCAGAGACAGCAGGGACCTGCTAAGGATCCTGCAGAGCCAGAGCTACCAGAGGAGGCCAGTAGCAGTACTTAGACTGGGTTATGATTGTAGCTACTGTACAGTCTGTTAAGTATTATGGGTTATTCCCAGCTAGCAGACTGTACAGATCTTTTTTTTTGTTTTGTCTAGCTACTCTGTTTAGATCTTTTTGTTCATGTATCGGCTACTTTGTACAGCCTACTAAGTATTACGAGTATATCTCGGCTAGTATGGCTTTAGGTTATTTTGTCTTGTAACCTAAGTGTTGTGATCGTTTGTATTTAAACCAATCATGTATTATTTTCCCAAGTTATATATGAAAAGGTTGGATTATGTTTTATATGAAATCGAATTTATTGTGAATGAATGTCGATTTGTTAATTTCAATACTGTTGTGTATTTCACCATGTGTTGTGATCTCGTTTTATTTATTATGTATACGTCGAGTTATGGTTAAGATTTTTGAAATCTAACGGGTATTATGTTTTCTTGTGATTTAAGAAAATGGCACCAAGAGGAAGGCCCACAAGAACCACGAGGTCAAGGCCAGTCACCGCAACTCCCCCACCAGTCACCACAACTCCCCCACCAGTTACAGACCCTACTACCACCACTTTTCTTCGGTCACCCATTGCACAAGCTGCAGGCCATGATCGACGAGGGTGTCCACGCTTGTGTTGGCAAGCACGTGCTACGACCCGAATGGCGATGATAGCCATAGAGTACCTCAGGAAAATCGTAGGTAAGAAGGAATGAACGTACCATTCGGGAGTGCACTTATCAGGACTTCATGAAATGTCAACCCTTATTCTTCAGGGGCACAGAAGGAGCGGTCGACTTGACCCAATGGTTTGAGAGGATGGAAACCGTGTTTCGCATAAGTAACTGCACCGTGGAGAATCAAGTGAAGTTTGCCACTTGTACTCTTATAGGAACTGCTCTAACATGGTGGAACTTACATGCTAGGACAGTGACTAATGAGGTCGGCATTGCAATGACGTGGTCCTGACTTGAAGAAGAAGAATGACAACTAAATATTGTCCGCGGAATGAAATCAAATAAGATGAAGCAAGAGTTGTGGAACCATAAAAGACAAAAGCACCGATGTGTAGCTTACAAACCACGATCCAGGAGCTAAGCATTGCTGTGTGACAGATGTATCCCTGAAGAAACTGACAAAATTGAAAGATATGTCGGTGGGATGCCCAACCCGATTTACTCAAGTGTTGTGGCAACGAAGCCAAAGACCATGCAGGAGGCTATTGAGATGGGCAAACTGAATGATGATAGGAGTAAATAACACTTTTGCAGAGAGGACAGGCAGAAAAAAGGGAAGTTTGAAAGACACTCCTCGAAATAACCAAACCCAACAACCAAACAAAAGGCAATAACAGGGCAGAGCTTATGTTGCCTGTAATCGGTGACAGGAAACCGCCTGAGGGGGCTAAACCTCTATGTCCCAAGTGATAACCTTCAACCATATACGGTCCCTTGTAACACCAACATGCACTAAACTCAAGAAGCTTGGCCACCTGGCCAAGGACTGTAGGAGCCGGCCTGCAACTACAAACAACAACAACCGCAATAACAATAACAACAACCGCAACAACAATAACAATAACAACAGTAGCAACAACAACCCAAGAGCCCAAGGGGCAAATACCAATGCCATCATTTGCTTTGAGTGCGGGGCTCCAGGCCACTTCAGGAAGGACTGCCCCCAGTAAAAGAACAAGAATCAGGGAAATGGAACGGTGTATCCAGGGCCTATGCAGTGGGAGTAGCAGGGCAAAACCCCGACAATAACGTTTTGTGACAGTCTACGTTTCTCCTAAACAACCGTTGTGCTTCCAATTTATTTGAATACTGTGAGCAGATAGAAGTTTTTGTGGACTCCTCAATTTAGTACTTTGATTAATATAGCCCCCACTACATTAGATAAGAGTATAACTTGAATTAGCTGATGGCAAAAACTTTGGGTAATATACGGATATTAACTGGATGCACGTTAAATTTTTTTTCTGACCATCACGTTCACGTCGACCTAGATTCGCTGTAGAAAAGGGTACTTAATGACATCATAATTAAATTGCATAGGACTGGTTGACGAAATACCAAGCCGTCATTGAATGTGGCAGAGAAGATCGTTCGTGTTTCCTTTTGAGCATAAATCGATAATTTTTCATAGACGAAATTATAAATAAACTCGGGACTAACGTTAAACATCATCTCGTGCACCAACCCAGAAGTATCTGCTACAAGGATGTCACGTCTTTTTGGCACATATTACCATCAAGGAGACTGGAGACAAGTCAAAGAAGAAGCAACTGCAAGATGTACCGATCGTCAAAAATTTTCCCGAAGTATTTCCCGAGGACTTGCCAGGTCTTCCACATACCAGACAAGTGGAATTTCACATCGATCTAGTACCTGGTGCTGCACCTGTAGCACGGGCACCTTATCGATTGGCCCCATCAGAAATGAAAGAATTGGCGGATCAACTACAAGAGCTTTCCGACAAAGGCTTTATAAGACCTAGTTCGTCACCATGGGGAGCTCCAGTTCTATTCGTCAAGAAGAAAGATGGATCGTTACGGATGTGCATAGATTATCGGGAACTAAACAAACTAACGGTGAAGAACCGTTATCCGCTACCAAGAATTGATGACTTATTCGATCAACTTCAAGGGTCGAGTGTCTACTCGAAGATCGACCTAAGGTCAGGTTATCACCAATTGAGGGTTCGAGAAGAAGACATCTCGAAGACTGCCTTCAGAACTCGATATGGACATTACGAATTCCAAGTCATGCCGTTTGGTTTAACCAACGCACCTGCTGTGTTTATGGACCTCATGAACCGAGTGTGCAAACCTTATCTGGACAAATTCGTAATTGTCTTTATTGATGATATTTTGATCTATTCCAAGAACAAGCAAGAGCACGAAGAGCATCTGAAGATAATATTGGAGTTGTTGAAGAAAGAGGAGTTGTATGCAAAATTTTCCAAGTGTGAATTTTGGATTCCCAAGGTATAGTTCCTCGGTCACGTGATTGATAATAAAGGCATTCATGTGGATCCAGCCAAGATCGAATCCGTTAAAGATTGGGCATCTCCTAAGACACCAACGGAGATTCGTCAGTTTTTAGGTCTTGCTGGGTATTATCGGCGATTCATTGAAGGGTTTTCAAAGATCGCCAAACCAATGACCAAGCTCACTCAAAAGAAGGTCAAGTTTGAGTGGGGTGACAAACAAGAAGCAGCGTTCCAGTTATTGAAGCAGAAGTTGTGTAGTGCACCAATTCTGGCTTTACCCGAAGGAAGTGAAGATTTTATCGTATACTGCGATGCTTCGATCAAGGGTTTGGGCGCTGTGTTGATGCAAAGGGAAAAGGTTATTTCTTATGCATCACGCCAGTTAAAGATCCATGAGAAAAACTATACTACTCATGATCTGGAACTTGGAGCAGTAGTGTTCGCTCTGAAGATTTGGAGGCACTATCTGTATGGTACCAAGTGTACGGTGTTCACTGATCATAAGAGTTTACAGCATATTCTTAATCAGAAGGAATTGAACATGAGACAACGCCGATGGTTAGAGTTGCTTAGTGATTACGATTGCGATATTCGTTATCACCCAGGGAAGGCAAATGTCGTTGCTGATGCTTTGAGCAGGAAAGAACGGGAACCACCGTTAAGAGTTCGAGCTTTAGTCATGACTATTAGCTTGGATCTTCCTAAGCAAATCTTGAATGCTCAGACTGAAGCACGGAAACCAGAGAACATCAAGAATGAGGATGTTGGAGGTATGCTGATTGAAAATGCTAAATATCCAGAGGCATGCTGATTGGAAAATGCCTAAATTCCAGAGCAATTTTTAAAGGAAAAAAAAAAAAAAAACTGAAAAAGTTGAACCTCGTATGGGGCGATGGAACCCTATGCCTCCAATGGCAATGGAGTTGGTTACCTAGTTATGGTGATTTCGATTTGATCATGCACGAGTCCTACAAACAAAGTATTCTATCCCATCCAGTACTGATAAAAAGACTCAAGAACGGTAAAGAAGCTAATAATTTTGGTGGGCCCTATAGAGAAAGCCGTCCATCGCCACCTAAGATTAGCAAGTGCTTGACCTGTGCTAAGGTCAAGGCCGAACATCAGAGACAATCGGGTTTGTTGGTACAACCCGAGATGCCTCAATGGAAGTGGGACAATATCACGATGGATTTTGTCACGAAGCTTCCTAAGTCATCACAAGGGTACGATACCATTTGGGTGATCGTTGACCGACTTACAAAGTCTGCAATTTTTATACCCATGAGGGAAACTGACCCCCTGGAGAAACGAGGCATGGAATACCGGTCTCGATTATTTGTGATCGTGACCCTAGGTTCGCATCAAATTTTTGGAGGTCACTTCAGAAAGCTTTGGGTACAAGTTTAGATATGAGTACAGCATATCATCCGCAAACTGACAGACAAAGCAAGAGAACCATTCAAACTCTTGAAGATATGCTTCGTGCTTGTGTGATCGACTTTGGAAATGGTTGGGTTAAACATTTGCCATTGGTCGAGTTTTCATACAATAACAGTTATCATGCTAGCATTAAGGCTGCACCCTTTGAGGCACTTTACGGTAGAAAATGTCGTTCGCCTGTTTGTTGGGCTGAGGTTGGAGAAGTTCAACAGTACCGGTCCCAGATATAGTATCACGAGCCTGACTGAGGAGAGAATCTCAAGTTAAGCAAATGATGCAAGCCCTTCGTGATAAGCAAAAGAGCTAAGAATCTTATTATATGAAGCGTAAGCCGATGGAGTTTGTGGATTGGAGATAAAGTATGCACAGGTTTGCCTTTGAAAGGGGTAGTCATTTTGGCAAACGGGAAATTAAATCCAGTTTTGTTTGGACCCTTCAAGGTAATAAAAAGGGTTGGAGATGTTGCATATAAGCTCGAGCTTCCTGAGGAGCTGAGCAGAGTTCATAATACATTCACGAGTCCAACTTAAAGAAGTGTCATCCGACGAACCCGTAGTCATTCCGTTGATGGACTTTCAATTGTATGACAAAGCTTTAGTTTTATCGAGGAAACCATCGAGATCACAAATCGTTGAGTTAAACGGTTGAAGCGAAGCCGTATCCCATAAGTCAAGGTTCGATGGAACTCCAAGAGAGGTCCTGAGTTTACGTGGAACGGATGATCAATTTTCGGAAGAAATAACCCACATCGTGTTCTCAAAGAACCGGCCGTCTCCAGTGCTTGCGTCGCTTAAATCCTTAGAACAATGGCTCAGCTATCCGGAGACTATAACACCCCGTGTTTTAGGACAATGTACGACGTTGATAAAGTCGCCTTATTTATTTTTTGTAATTGTACGCGTTTGTTTTTAATGGAAATCGTTAAGTTAGAATCACGTAAGCAAGAAATAATCAGTTAAACGTAAACGGGCATCAGAGGAAATATATTGTGTTACGTCAAAAAAGGTTAAGTAATTTAATTTGAGGATAATTATTAACATTTACACAATTATTTTATCGGATTACGTGAACCTTGTTATATCGTTTCGCGATAAATGACAATTAGGTTTTCCCGGAAACCCTAAAAATTAACGTACGCTTCAACAAATACCTACGTTTATATACAATGATCGAAGTTTATAAAACTTTATGCATATGTATATATTTATACACGTCTCATAAGTATTCTCAAGATAACAAATACTTTACAAAATAACCAAGACTTTACAAAGTATACTTTTATATAAAAACTACACTTTACATTTTACAAAAGTTTACTTACACATTTCTTTTATAAATACACAAGTAAACATACAAATTAATAAGAAAATTTACTAGGAAACATCATCCCTAAACTTCATGGGATGATTCCCATTAGAAGGAACCAAGACATAAACATTTAAAGCCCTTGTTTCCCTCCTTTTTGGTCCCCTTGAACCCACGGTCAAACCCCCCTCCCCCTTTGATTTTTCTAGTCAAACTTTGCAAGTAAAATATCTAGTCTCTCTTCCTATAAATACATGCCTTCATATGTGAAGTTTCATACACTCTTTTACTTAGAAAAATTATTTTCTTTCCTCCCTTTCTCTCTATAAACCCACGGCTCCAATAAGCCACCCAAACAAATCATACAAAATTTTTCTACAATCCATACAAGCCTATACACATCAATCCTAAGACACACTAAAGTGTTTACAAGCATTGGTTCATCATTTGCAAGGATTAAGGAAGAAAAGGGAAGATTAGGGTTTCAAACCTAATCTTGGGTTTATAAGCTTGTAAGCTTTAGTTTTGAATCTAAACACGGGTTTAGCATTCATTTCTCATCTCATACATCATCCCTAAGGTCTTCCTAATTCCTTTATACTTTTTATTATCATTATTTTATGTGTTATATGTTATATATGGCTAAATCACCACTTAGGACTTTTTAATATGTAAAATGAGTTATCACTTATGTTTATGAATTTATGCACTTTTTCTTATGTCATATGGTCATATATATCATGGAAAAATGAATGTAAAAGTATGTTAACATGTTGTTTAAGTATAAACATGTTTAGGTATAAATTAGGGTTTTAAAGTTTACTTAAAAAGGTTGTGATTAAAAGTATACATAAATGTATAAAAGGGTGTTTTGTTTCGAACTTCATACAGTAGGTAGAACATTTTATAAAAATAATACGCCTTATGACGATTCCAAAATGATAAGAAACTCAAAAAAAAACCGATTTTAAACGAAAAAGAATACGTTAATACGATTTTAACCGACATAAATACTTTTAATAAAACTATTTTTTTAATAAAAAAAAGCACTACTCATTACAGAAACTCCAATATTTTTAAAACCTCAAAAGATATGATAGAACTTTTAATTACGAGATCGTACTCGAAAGAATCGCTAAAAACGGAACTATAACGAATAAACTACGACATTTTCGATAATTAAAGTTTATAAAAGTACTTTATAACACTATGATCGAGTAAAAAAATACAAAAAAGAAAAACTTAAACAGAATAAAAAAAAAAAAAAAAACACTACACACCTCCCATCGGTGTGCACCACCTCACCTACTCCCGACGCCCACGCCCCCCCCCCGCTTTGTTTGCAACTAACATCAGCGGACCCAACTATATAGAAATGAAAAAAATACATCTTTTTTTTAATAAACAAGAGACGTACTCGCCATGGAATCGCCTAAAAATCGGGATAAAAAACCGGAATACGTTTATTACGATTACGAATTTAAACGCTAGAATTTAAACCTAAAACTAGTAAGAGAGCTGTTTGTGAGAACAGTCTAAAAATTACTATCATCGCAGATATCAAAAAACTTAAGAAATAGATAATATCTTGAACATCAACTCGAGCTTAACTACGAAGACTTGGCGAAAGAAAACGCGAAAAAAAGCAACGACGGATCTTACAACGACGAAAACAATGTCATTTTCACAAAAAGTATATTTTAGGAAACGTTTTTCACTTTTATATATAAAATTTTAACCCAAAACGATTATCGGTGAATATGCTATATAGAATATTACGACTGGTTATCAAAGTGGCCTATAAAAATACTAAGGGAGTTCATTATAAGAAGAGAAAAAAAAAACGGCAATAAAGTAAGAAAGAACAAAATATGATAATAAGAAATAATATAAAAAAGTAGTTAACAGGCCATACTTTCGCGGATGGCATATCGACAGCGTTGTTGATTTACGATTTAAAAAAGTATCCTAGAACTCCTCGCGTACTCATGTCATGACCTCTTACTTATAACGCCCGAACGATAGTACGGAAAATGATGTAACAACTATAAAATAATATTATGTTAATTATTATCAAAGTACTCACAGTACTTAATAAGACCTATATATAATTTATGGTTGCATTCGTGAATAATCATTGAAGCGACCCAAACAAACTTGAATATAGTGGAATTAAAATCGATCAACTCACTGAGGTGAGTCGATACCCCGAAACTTTTTTTTAAATAAGTATTTTAACTGATTAGTAACTAATATTTGGGTTGGAAACAAAGCTTTGGGGGTTTTACAAATTGGAAAAATGAACGCAAGTGGAATATTTTTTGCATAGAGTTCCATGGTATGCTCTAGGGAAATGATTGGCAGATACTAGGATCTATGGGGTATGTACAATAAGATAGGGAGACACAACATAGTGGATTGCCAGTATCGGTGAAGGAGACGAGGGGAATCTCGATGGACAAAAGAGCAATCGTGCAGCAGCCAGACAGCTGTAACACCCCAAAACCCAACGATCAGCCCAGTTAACATGAACTGTCATGCATATATGTAATTTTGTGAAAATACATTAAAGTTAGCGCGTAATGAGTTATATAATTGAAGATCTATCTTTTGGAAATGACTTCTCTCCCGTACGGGTGACTAGATAAGCTAATCGGCATCACTAACCCCCTGGGGTGAAACGAAAATTATAGCATAAGTCCGGAGATCAGGGAATTTTTCGGTGTTAGAACATCATTCGGCTGAGTACCAATAAATTTGCGAACCAAGAGCACTGTCGAGCTTCAGTGTACATGAGCTTTAGTGTAATGTAAAAATCTGTTTTTGTTGATTGTTTGCATACTGTTTTATAAGACAATCACGGGAAATGTCTTGCGAGGTACCTGCAGTAATTAAATACATAAACATATGAGATTCACCAACATTTTATTGTTGACGTATTTAAAAAAGCAATAGATTTTTTACGGAGTTCAGATAGGAGACACGTAGGGAGTTAATGCCAAGAGGTAATGCATTGGGTACGTTTTGGATTGCACGCATTAAAGACTTTTATATCATCGTTGTTGGGAAATCTACTGTCATCCTACTTTTTGTAATATTAAAAACAAGGCACAAGTGAAAGTCAAAATAGAGCTTTTGATAATATTCAACTTTTAAAATTTAATAAATAATCCAATGTATCTAAGTGATAACTCATAGGCATACTACTAGACTACAGTAAAACAATTCCATTTATCCGACTTAGTTTTATGTGTACGATTCTTCATATAAAACTTTATGTGTCATATAAATTCTTATGAGAAGATAACGCCGGAACCCCCATAAAAAAAGATACCGCTGCGACCCATTTTGGGGGTGTTACATTTTCCAATGTTACAAGCATTGCAAAAATGACCTTCAAAATTTAGTTTAGGAAAATTCCTTACAAGCTCTTTAGATGATAGCGATTGTATAAGTCGCATATTGGCGTGACCCAATCTTCGATGCCATAAGGTCGAAGTATCATCTATTGAGGTTAAGCAAAGACTATCTTTTGGAGAGTTTCCCATTTTCATTATGTAAAGACCATTTTTCCTAATTCCCCTTCCTATGGTAATGTCGTTTTTAATTATTTCACTACCGGTTTCACTAAATAGCACTTTGCATTTTTTATCGCAAATTTTCCCTATACTAAGTAGATTAAATCCTAAATTTTCTACGTGGCTTACGTCATGAATGGTGAGAGAGTTATGAGTGATTGTACCTTTCTTGACGATCTTGCTTTTCGTGTTTCCACCGAATACTATATTACCTTCGTCTATAGTCTTGTAGGATGAGAAAAGATCTTTGTTACCCGTCATGTCTTGAGCAACCACTATCCTTGATCCATTCATCAGGTTCTAACTTGACTTTTAGACGTACCTATATTCACAAGATAACTCAAGCATTTGGTCCCCAATATCTCATGGGTCCATTAGAGTTATGCATACCGTTTGGTTGGCCCATGTACGAAAATGGAGGACAAGGACCCCATTGGTTGAACATAAGAGGTTGGAACTGATATTCTTATTGTGTTCCATAATCCCAACCAACTTGATGATAGTTACTTTTAGGATATAAAGTGTTTAAGTTCCTATAAGGCGTTCTAGGGTATGTTTGGATTTTACTTTTTCCAAGCCCTAGCCCAAGTTTTAGGATTGGTGGTTGTTTGACACTCTTAGAGATAAAATCCTTCTATGGCTATTTAGGATTTTTCTTTATGTATTAATATGCTTCTAAAGCATATTTGTTTTTCTATTTATGTATGCTTGTGTGTTATTCACACACATTGTCTTAAATGAATGAAGTATTTTTTTGCTTTGATGTTTGCTTGCACTTGTCATATTTTTCCTTCCTTCTTGTTACATGTTAGAAATATTTGTATTGTTCTAACTCGTTTTTGTAGCCAAGAAACCATAGCTCGATTCCTTGGTGCCCTCGAACGAGGGGGAGCACACATCAAGGGGGAGCATTTATTCCGTCGATTTAACTAGCAATTCTCGACGATGTCTTTTTGATTCTACAAAAAGGGGGAGAAATGACATGAAACTCACTAAATACTTGTTTAAAAATAATTTTACATTTAATGAGTTTAAATTTTGTAATCATCAAAAAGGGGGAGATTGTTGATAACAATATAATGCCTAAAAACATTACGAATATTTTTTCACATCTTTACGTTTTGATAATCACAAAATATAAAAACGTTCAACGTAAAATTAAACGTAAACAAGTAATTAGTAGTAAATTCTCATTTCAACAAATACATCACTTAAAGGTATGAATAAATAAATGCTTAATGCATTTTATGATCAAAGGAAATTTTTATTCAACCTCACACTTTTATAAAATGTTGTAAACATTTTATAAACATTACAAAACATTTTCTACAATTAAAAGAAATGTTTTATTCAAAATAAACATTTTGAAATTCAAATTTTCGGACCTAAAACGGCTAGAAAAGTTCCAAAAAATCCCCCCTACACAAAAGACAAACTGGGAAAGCCCTAGTCTTGGGCGACCCCCTTAAATACACGGCCGACCCCCTTAAAATTAAGGGGACTGCCCACCTATTTAAGGGGACCACCCCTAGGTAGACGCTCCCCCAGTTTGTCCTATAAATACTGGAATTTTTCCCACAATTTCTCACCTTTTGCACTCATTCTTTTTGTTCTAAAACAGCCCACACATCTCATCAAAATCCTTTGATCATTTAATCATAAAGCTTTGTTTCCAAGTGATCCAAGCTTAATTCCTCAAGTGCAAGAGAAGAATACTTCCATCCTCAAGTAAGAAGTATTATACACTTAGTTGTGAATAGCAATCGTGTTGCATCTATATCACATATTGGAATCATTGTGGTATATTTGTATTTGTGTATAGTAGTTAGATCTTGGCGATCTTTATAAGTAATAGTTAGTTCGTGGGTGATCCTTACCTAAGTTGTGTTAGATAGTTGTGATATAAATAGTGTGGTGAAGTGAAGTCTTGAAGTTGTGAAGTTGTGAAGTTGTGAAGTTGTGAACAAGTAGTGAAGTCGTGTTGTGATAGATTGGTTCTAGCTAAGATTAGAACTCGACATTTAGCTTTGTGTCGTAAATCGGTGTAAGCAACGTTGTGTACGGTTTTCTCCGCCATAAGGGAGCTTGTTGACATAGTGAAGAAAACTCTCGAGTTAGGTGCTCGGGGAGTGGAGTAGGGCGAAGAGGTGCTTCGTTACCGAACCACTATAAATCCTCGCGTTGTGGTTTAATTGTTCTTACTCTTATCTCTTGTCTTACATTATTTCCTCATACTATCATATCAATTGTCTAGATAAGCATATTGTTCATATTGTGCAAGTATTGAATTCACATAAATTCGAATCTAGAATTTTTACAAACACTTTAAAACCTTAAGTTAAAAAGCGATAAACTATTCAACCCCCTTCTAGTTTTCCATAATGTTCTTTAGTAAGATCACAGCAATCGGGAAGATAGTATTCCTTTGAGGCTTGTGTATATCGAGTACGCTGTTGCTCTTGCCGATGGGCACCTACTTGCTTAACGATAATATTAGATCATCTGTTCTGGTAGGTGGTACGACAGCAGGAGCTTGTTCCAAGTGAATGTTCAAGTCAGCCATTATATATGCACAAATAGATCCAACAGCAGGACATACATACAAATATATGGTGTTAGACGAGTTTGGTCAATTCTAAGGTCAACAGAAGTCAACCTTGGAATGTGTTGACAAAATGCACAATGATAACTCTTTGGAATAATATGTCCCACAACTCGCTACACAACTCGCTATGAATATTATATACAGAATGCTTAACTCGCTAGAAAATTTGAAAAATTCGAAATAGCGAGTTACTTATTTAAACTAAGTGTGAAATTTCCTTAACTCACTACTGAGTAGCGAGTTGCCTGTTCAATGTAATATTATGATTTCATATTCTTTAACTCGCTACGTGGTAGCAAGTTGCATGTTTATGATAAAATACTCATAAAATTAACTCGCTGCCTAGAAGATCCTAACTCGCTACCAAGCACAAAGAACGAATTCGCTAAGACTTAAATCATACAAACCATCAAATATATTCAATGTGACACCTGATAAGCATTTGTACGATATTATCAAACATATAGCAGCAAACAGAAACAACAAACAAACAACAATGGGGAACTCATGATAATAAAAGTCAAAGACATCTCGAAAACTCTTAACAATACAATGAAATGATGAGAGATTCAATTAGATCAAAAATGATGCATCTTCATATATTCTAAACCTAAATAGCAATAGAAACATCATTCAAAAACAATGGCGATTTAGATGATTAAAAACTAGACAAATCTTTGATTAAGAAACGATCAGAGTGAATTAGACCTATCATGTTTTATAGTATAATATGTTACAAGTTAGGGATCATTAAACAATAGGGTACCTTGTTAAGAGAAAATCACAGAAATTTAACGAATCAAAGTGAATTTCAAACTAGCGAGTTGCGTGAGAGGTTATTTAGAGAGAAAGGTTTGACCAGTTTTTAGGAAGGTTTGACCAAAATAACTCACTATCCATTTTTTATATAAGAACAGTTATGCATATTGTCAGATTTGGTCCCTCTACTTCCCTAGTCCTTTTCTTTGACGTTTAATGTATTAGAAAGATATATAAATAAAAAAAGGGGGTTAAACAGAATCAGAAATGGCACAAATGGTCCTTATTGTTTCATAAGCCTAGGAAGCATTTAGCAAATTGCACATAAGTCCTTATACTCACAAGTTTGGCCTTTTGAGTTACAACTAACTCTGACTCCCCTTCAAATTGAAACCTCGTTTAACACAAAGACCTTTACCAGTCAATTATTTGATGAATTAAAATGCCCGTTAGATGTCATAAATTTGAAATCACTCTCCCCTCAATCAATGACCCGTTTTCTATTAAAAGAGCAATAGTCATTGATTGAGTGTCAAATTTTTAAATAACTTCAAGTCAAATAAATTTTCAAACATCAATGTTCCACATGAGTAACATAATAATTTTCTGAAGATCATAGACGAAAAATCATTGATGAAAGAAAGCGACTTTCTCTTCTATATCAGGTTTAATGCAACTCAGAGTACATTAAGTCTGAGTTGAATGGATATAAAGTAATCCCATGGCCCGAGAGAACTTAATCACCCATTGTCAGGAACAACCGTCTTTTTGGCGACATGCTTTCCCCAATTTGAAAAGCGGGTTGCAGTCTGAAATAACTGCATGCCATAAAGACATGTTTTAAAAAGTTTGAACTTCCGTTCGAGCTTCATTTAAAGACCCATGTCATTATTTAATGACATTTCCGTTCTATATGCTTAGCACGAGTGATCTTAATAGAATCATACAATTCTTTGTAATGCTGCTTAATTTTTGCATTTTCTGCCCTAAAAAGCTCATTTTGTTCTTGAAGAACAGTGACTTTTTCAGTTAACTGAGTGATCTGAAAATCTAAGGCCCTGAAGTCAAGTGTACGGTCAGCTTCACTACGGGTCTCTTGCAAGTGAGAGATTTGCGTTTTCAATTTTTTGATGACGTTGTCCTTTCCTTGAAGGGAAGCTTTCATTTTTCCGATTACAAAGACTGAGTCAAAATCAGGAGTATCTCTAGCGGGTGTTGATGGATTATTTCCAAAACTTTCTTTAAGGTTTTGATACTTTAACTGCAGGTTTAAGTGATTTACCTCAAGATTGGAAAACCGTTTAACTAACTCATTATGATTATCTTTTTGAATCTTATCACGTAAATTAGAAAGCTCAGCTTCAAGTTCCAGACAACGTGCCTCAACAATAGTGTGAGCATCATGCATTTCAGTAAATCTAGATACATTAAGCTCAGAATTCGTTGCAACATAAAACACTTCTTTGGACAAGCAATCAGCAATTAAATTATCATGTGCAATAAGAAGGTTTTTCCGTTTAATCTCATCATGTTTCCTATCAACAACGTTTTGGTCAACCTCAGCTTCCAATTCTTCAAAAACATCTTTCATTTCTTTAATTTCTTTAGTTAGAGCCTTTTGAATGCCCTCAAAATGTTCTTTAAGTGTTTTGAAAAATGGAATGACCTCCGTGAGATAACATTCCTTGGTTTGTTCAAAACCCCTTTCCCCTTCAGTGAGCCTAGTTGGTGTAATTCTCTTTTTACAGGTTTTTTCAAATTCCGAAAAGAGTTGTATGAGTGTAAAAATATTAATTTTCACTTGACTCTTTGTTGGAAGCACCCTAGGGACAAGCGTTGCAGGTGTATTTGGCGGATACACCGTCAACGCTTTGATAGGTCTTGAGGCTGTGGTCTGCTCTTTGAGAGCTTCTGCTTTCATCTTGATGAGATCTTGAGACCAAAATATTTGCTCAGGGGTCAATTGCTTCTGTGGTGTGAAGGTCGCTAAATAATTCTCTTTCGAGTAATCAGGTGGTGCAATCTTAACCTTATGATTCACACATTCTGGGTCTTTCATTTTGTCATTCATTTTCCTCCTAGTGATTTCAGCTATCTCTAGGGTATCCTCTGTGTTGTGCACTATGGCCGAGACATGAAATAAAAATCACAAAACCATCCAAACACAAACCTCCTTCAACCCAATAAATCTTTATCTTCCACTTTTAACAATAAAAAAAACCCCAACCCCCCCCCCCCCCCCCCCCAACATAAACACAACCCCCCCCCCAAACTTTCTTCCCCCCCCCCCCCCCCCCCCCCTCTAGCCCATAGCTACCTTATTCTGTTCATTATATAGGGCTTTGGCTGATACATAACACGTGAAAAAATGTTTGAATAGATTTGGTCTTGTTTGTATAATTTATCCTTGACCTTTTCTTTTAGAGCTTTCATGTCCAAAAATTCTTCAAGGTATTTGTTTTCTTTCTGTTTAAAATCCTTTTTCAAAGACGTAACTTCTTCTACCATTGACTTGTTATGGTTGATGGTAGAAGCAAGTTGCAATTTTACAGAATGAAGTTCCTTTTTCAAATTTTCTTCCTTAATATTACGGTCAGTGATAACTATTCTTAATTGTTCATCAATCTTTTGTTCTCTTTCCGTTAATTCAAACCTGGCCCGTCTTTCATAGAGTTCAACTTGTTCCTTATATGTGGCAAGTTCAGCAATTAATGAACATGAGGTTCATGCATATCATTATATATCATCATGTATGCATCGTTTGGAACAGAAGATACATTGCTTTGTCAACTGGCACTGCGTTGTCCTTTACATACTGATCATACAGAATCATATTACTATCACTCGTATAATCAGTATGCGAGTTAACAACGTAGTTTGGTTGTACATCGTCATGCATCTCGTGTTCTTTCAAAAACAATGATGTTCACAGAAAGCATCCTGATAGTGATCTTGGTCTTGTACCTAAGATAGAATGTCGAGTCTTAAGACGGTCCGGCTTTCATTCATGAACGGGTTTGCCAGATGATAAATTTAGCCATGAACATGGTCTGTTGTCGTGGAGGCCTCATAAACATCAGAATCATAAAGCATTCCAGTCAATCCGCTTGAAATACATTTCCACATTGAGTGCTAAGTCCTGTAATGTTGCTATCCAAATCTTCATCAATAGCGTTGTCTTGTCCACCTGCAATAAACAATAACTGCTCTTCATTCAATGCCACCCCATTCTCCTAAGCTTGCATCAGCAACATCTTATCTTTGAAGTATTCAGAGTTCTGTAGACGCTTGGGTTGAGTGCAGTTCCTTGCTATGTGGCCTATACCATTGTAGTTGTAGCACTTATATGCCTTGCATGACTTGGATTAGCTCATTCCCAATTGTTCTGTGCTCCACATTATCCAGCGCACCTCCACCCCGTGTATTGTTCCCCAGAACTCTCATCTGTATAACCCTGAACATTCTGAACCACAACCCTTCCGTCTTGAACTGTAGTTTGGTTTCTTGTATTTGATGAAGTTCTAAGTTGATTATTTGTTTGAGGTAGGAATGTTTTGTATGATTGGGTGAGAAGGGAAAGTGTGTTGGTTAAATTCTCAATTAAGTTGTCTGTTGGAGAGAGTCCCGAATCAAGTTGAGTGTTGTCAGCAAAGTGTGGTGGAACATATGTGGATGGTGGAGTTGTAGATGATTGTGAATAGTGTTGTTGGTGTGAGACATTTAACATCAAAGCAAGTGGATCCATAGTGTGTTGAGTGAATCGATCCATCATCATTTTGTTCTCATTGGCATGTGCCTCGTGTTGCTTCAGATAAGCATACAACTGATCATAGTTGGAGTCCCTCAACCCTCTGTTCAGTTTCACTGTTGTTACAAATCTACCCCATTCAGGTAACATGTTGTTCACAAACTTGGAGTTCAGCTGCATTTCTGTACTTGGTCTTCATGATGTTCGCAGTCATTGATGAGTTTGGACAAACCGGGATATAGTAGTCGTGAAATGGTTTCTCCCTTGTTCTGATAGAAGTGTTCAAAGTCTCTATACATTATGATTTCACGGTCCTTTTTGTTAATTACAACCTTTCAGGAGCATCTTCACATTGTCCTATTCTGTCCCTTTCGCGTCGGTGTAAATGTTTGATAAGAGGTAGATATCTTTTGGCAGCACTTGGAGTAGGATGTTCGTTGACACGAATGTTAAAATTGTACTTTTCCTTATCTTCAGGTGACTAGTCAGAATAGACTAATGGTCGTTATGGACCTAGATAAAATTATGTAGGGCTAACTTCAGTCCCCTTCAGCTAGTGTTTCCCGAAATGTCCCCTTCTGAAATTGTCCTTCATCAATTGACTTCAGAATGTTCACACCATTCTCTTTACCCCGACAATACAGTCGAATACGTTGTTGCCATGATGCAAAGTCAGTCCTATCAAGCATAGGTAGTCGGGTATCTGAACCGGCACATTGGACGTCTTCCGAAAGAATAGGTCATCGTAATAGATGTGAAATGATTTAAGTTGTATTCGAACAATGATTAGTCTTGTATGTTAAAAGTGGTGATTGATGTGTAAATGGTGAATTGTTGTAAAAGGTTGTTAGGATTACAGGTTGAAAAATTTAGTTCAAAAATCCAAAAAGTCAACAACTCGCTGGATGTAACTTGCTGGAAGAGAGTAGACAACTCGCTGGCAAGAAATTAAATTGACAGAGTTCCTGTTCACAAGTCGCTAGAAAAAGATCTTCAAAAACCTGTAACTCGCTAGTATCTAACTCGCTACCTGTAACTCGCTACCTGTAACTCGCTACCTGTAACTCGCTACCTGTAACTCGCTACCTGCACAAAACGACAACTCGCTGACACAGTACTTTCTGACACAGTGTACGATTCTGACAACTCGCCAGTACAGTGATCTAACTCGCTAGGAAGATCAACGAACAGTAGCCTAACTCGCTAGAATGAAAAAATTGGTTTTTCACCTAAAAACACCTAAAAATCACCCTTTTGAACGTTTTTGCCTGGTTTCTTTTGCACAACTTGGTACTAGAAGGCTATAGCAACTATAAAAACATGAACTTTAACATCACAAACGTCGAGATCAAAGAAAACCAAGAACAAGACTATAAACCTTCAAAAACCAAACTTTTGATCTAAACTAACCAAGAAAACGCACACACAATCTAGCTAATCATCCCATATGCTCTGATACTAATTGTAGGATATTAGAAATTATAACATAATCGAATGACTAGAGGATTAGTCAAGTTCTAGAGAGAGAAAGTGAGGGAGAGCTTTCTAGAGTTAGAAAATGAACTTGTATAAATGAAATGACTAACCCACATCTTCCATGGCATGGAAGATGCTTTTATACTTACAATTGTAACCGGCCTAGGGCCTTGGTAAAAGGCTAACATGTTGGGTTTACTACCCGGCCCATTACCGAACATTATACATTAACTACTTAACTACGAGCAACAATAAACGGTAAAATACACGGGGTGATCGAGTCTTTTTCTAATATCTAACACTCCATTTGACTTGTCTCAAACATACATTTACTCATTTTTGCAAATAGCTGATGAGTTTGCAAAACAAAATCCAAATGTTTGACATGTTCCCCCATATCTCTACTGAATACTAGTATATCATCAAAGAACACTAGTACAAACTTCCTTAAAAATGGAGCAAAAACTTCATTCATCAGGGCTTGAATTTCCAGGTGGAAGATGAAAACCTTATCTATCGGAGGTCGTTTTACTCTTATCAAGTCCGTTCTTGGCTCGCTACCCATATATCACATGTCTCTGTTTCGGGTTCCCTTACAGGTTCTTCGTAAGATGGAATCGATTAGGGGTCGGTTTTTTAATGGTATCACTCAAAATGGAACGAAACACTCGTGGGTTAAATGGAAGAATGTGCTGACATCTATCCAGAATGGAGGTCTAGGAGTTTCGAGTCTTTTTGCCTTAAATAGAGCTTTACTTTTCAAATGGGTTTGGCGTTTCCTTTCATACCAATCATGCTTATGGTCGAAAGTTATCAAAGGGATTCATGGCAACGACGGAAACCTCGGTCGAAAGGTTAGTAATCAGCATCCTTCTTTATGGCTTGATATTATAAAGGAAGTTAACCTCTTACGGAACCGCGGTATCGATTTAATGAGCTTCTTACAAAGAAAAATGGGTAATGGTGAAGAATCCTTATTTTGGAACGACAAATGGAGGGGCGATAATACCTTAAAAGTATCTTTCCCTCGTGTATACTTGCTGGAAACCCAGAAACATATTACTGTGGCTCATAAATTATCCCATTCCGAGTTGTCGTCTTCTTTTCGGAGAATGCCTAGAAGTGGTATTGAAGAGGCCCAATATAAACATCTTATTGAATCTGTTCAAGGAGTCTCCCTCACTAATGCTAAGGACAGTTGCAGGTGGACTTTGGAAGGTAGCGGTGAGTTTTCTATTTCATCTACAAGGAAATACATCGACGATCAGACTTTGGTTGTGGTTTCATCCAAAACTCGTTGGATCAAAGAAGTCCCGATTAAAGTGAACATTCTCGCTTGGAAGGTGAAAATTAATGGGCTCCCAACTAGATTGAATTTATCCAAGAGAGGTATAGATATTGACTCGATCTTATGTCCCATATGCGAGCAACATGTGGAATCTGTTAGCCATACTTTCTTCACTTGTCAGTTATCAAGGGAGATTTTTAGGAAAATTTTGAGGTGGTGGGAGATTGATGTCACAAATATTTCTTGTTACGAAGAATGGCTTCATTGGTTAGTAAATATTCGTATATCTTCTAATCACAAGAAGCTTCTTGAAGGAGTTTGCTTCGTTTTGTGGTGGCATGTTTGGCAATTCCGAAACAAGTCTATCTTCGGCCCCTCTCGTCCTTTGAAGGCGGTCCTCCTCGATGAAGTAATTGCTAGTTCTTTCCATTGGTGTAAACATAGAAGTAAATTTTCTTTTAATTGGTTAGAATGGATTAAGAATCCTCATCTTATTTCTTTTTAATCTAGCTCCTGTCCTTGCTAGTCGTTGTTTTCTAATAAAATTCGCTGTTAAAAAAAAGAATCTCAATCTTGTCATAATTTGTGGACAATTTAATCGAGAGTTTTTAGAAAGAAACATTACATGACTGCTAACTTGTTTATAAGTTTTGAACAATGAGTTTTGTAGTGTTTTTCTTTCATAATGATTTAACTAGTAAAGGGCATTATTTGACATGTTTGTAATATATTTTAACATGTCTTGTGACTACTTGATTGTTAAAACTAGTTGTCATGCCCAAAGAAAAGCTACTGGTTAAAACGGTCATACTTATGACTACCTAATTGTCGAAGTTAGTGTTGGCCCAAAGAAAAGCACTTAATCAAAACAATTATGTGAATTAAAGTCATTAAGTTATGTGTTCGTGTTTTAATGCTATTTCACATGTATGAAAATACATGTTTCAATTCTAAAGCAGTGATAACTATAGTTGCATCTAGATTTGTATGTAATTATGCTATAGTCTATCTTTATTTTGAGTCTGTGACATTAGTTTGGTCACATTATAACTCATAAATAAATAAAATCAAGTTGAACATTTATGTTCGAAGGAAAGAAACAGTTTTCTTGATTAGAATTGACAAGAGTGTATTCTTCCATAATGTTTAATTGAATAGGGTATATATCTTTTCATTATTTTGTTTACATGTGTTATGACTAATTGATTGTTAAGGTTGGTTGTAGAACCAAAAGATGCAATTAATCAAAACATTTAAGTGAATGAAAGTTGTAATAATTTATGTTTTGACGAGTTTAGGTTATGTGTTAAGCCTAAAAGATGACCATAATCTTAATCATTAAGCGGTATTTGCAAATTATATACTTAGTTAACAAATATTTCTGCCCAAAGTTGATTATTTGTTAATTAAGTTTGCATGATTTAATAAAGAAGTTATTATTGTGTTGTTAATGAAACCAAAGAGAAGTTGACAATTACAACAAACTTTTTATGTGAATCTAATTTTGTGTTGTGGTTAGATTCCAATAACTAACATTTGCCTTATGGTTAGTTATACTTTTATGTTAATAATTTGATATATGCAAATTAAATAATTAGTTAGCAAATATTTTTGCCTGAAGGTGATGTATTTTGTTGATTGATTTTGCATAATTAAATGTAGAAGTTATTAATGGATTGTTAATGGAACCAACGAGAAGTTAATAATTTCATCAAACTTCTTTTGAGAATATAATTTTATGGTGTGGTTAGATTTCAATAACTAACATTTGACTTATGGTTAATTATACTTTTATGTTAATATTTTAATATAGTTCTCATTTTGAATAGTCCTTTATGTACATAAGTAAAGTCATTTGTTTAGATAACCATTTATAAGTTCTTGTAACCACTAAATGTTTAAAACATGTTTAAAAAGGTAAAGTAATGTTTACTATGGTCATAAAAAATTTCAATATGCATTATGATTCGATCATCTCATACCTCATTCAGTTGATAAAATGACACATCAATGAGGATTAATGAGGATTACAGAAAGATCGGCTTGCATGTTTAGATGATAAAGTTTAATTTTATAAACTCGATAATAACACGTGAAAGTACACTTTTAAATAATTTTCTCATCATTAAGGTCTACATTTTTATGGTTTTTGTAAGCCTTTATGTGATCTTGAAATTAAATGGACAAAGTAACCTCTTATGTATTTTTAATTATTACATTTTTCCTTATTAAGTTTGTTGACTTTTTTACATCAACTATACTAATAAGTAAAATGAAAAATATGAAATAAATATTTATGATTATCACATTGTTTAATAACGAGAAAACTTTAGTAAGATAATCAAAGTTTCTCTATATGTGTAGACTCGTTAAGTAAAGACACGTCTAATGATCTTAAAATATTTCTATAATAAAACAATGTCTTAGAAATGTTTTATGTTTAAAAGTTATTTGAAGAGAATTTTCACAAATGTTAAAAGCATGTGTTAAGTGAATAACAAGGATTATAATGAGTTGCTATTTAGGTTGTGTTTGGCAACAAGCGTTTTGGAGCGTTTAGGAGCGGTAAGCGGTAAGCATTTTAGATGAAAAGCTTGTTTGGCAACACCTCAACAAGCGTTTGAATATTGTCTAACCGTTCCAATCTCAAATTCTTCTTGAAGAACTTTAATTAGGTTATATGCCTTTTTTCGTAATTTTACACTTTTTAATTACAGCTTACAGCTACGTTACCAAACACTTTTTTAAACAAATACGGAACAGAACCTGATATAAAACTGCGTTATACTGTAAAAATAGGGGTACAAAAGAAATCTTTCGTACTTTTTGGTATTTTTTATTAGGTCAGGGGGTACCAATAGTAACACACTTATCAAATATCAAATCAAAAAAGTAAAATCTGAACAGATTGTCTCCATCAAATAGCCAAAAGCTGATACTGTATTAAAACGTGCTACTATTGGTATCCCTGGCCCGCCAAAAAGTACCAAAAAGATACAAAGATTCTTTTTGTACCTCTCTTTTCACAGTGCAACGCAGTTTTTTATCAGTTTCTGTTCCGTAATTTTTGACAATTTCATACTTTTGACCTGTTAAACTTTATATTTTTCGTTCCGTATTTTCCGTGTCACGGTTTTATAACATATACAAAATTACAAAATAAAAAAAAGGTCAAAAAATCAGAGGGGGTACAAACGGTGTTTTAGGGGGTACATATAACATAAGCCTTAAAACTCTTCATTTTAAAACAAGATCCCAAATATAGTAAGGGGCCGTTTGGTTTGTTGTTAGGAATTACAATGGGTATCGGATTCGGTATGAGGTAGAATGACAATGAATATGAAAAAGTGTGTGATTACGATTGTTTATGTTTGGATAACAAAATATGGTATGAAAAAAGTGTATAGATATTTAAATTTTGTAGTGGAAAAGAGATGGGTCCACGGAATGAATTTCATAGACACCAAATTGGTGGGTAATGAGTCTATGGCTATGATATACCCATTTCATTCCTGGGCCTACTAAACAAACATTTTTAATCACTATGAAACCCATAACCCCATTCTCATATACCCATACCAAACGCACCCTAAGTGTTTTAAAGTTGCCAATGACGTTAGACTGTGAAAGTACGGGTCTAGCAGAGATGAAATTAAAGAGTCTTGTGGGTTGGACACCAACATTTTCACTTTTTACTTTTACTTGTCAGCACGCTAACATTGTCATAAATACTTTTATGTTGCGAGTACTTTTTAGGCTATCAAGTCATTCTTTGTCATTTTGCAAGTCATTCACTTGTTACAGTTTTGTCATCTTGTCAAGTTATTGTCTAATTGTCACAGTGTTGTCAAGCTATTATCATATATACTAAAAAGAATTGTACAATAGCTACAATGTTGGGCTCAAGGTATTGATTTGTGCTTTTCCTGTGGCCAGACCGTGTGGCCATACTGCAGATCTGTTTGAAATGTGACTGCTGTTTAGGCCATTTATCAATTACGCAATATCCATTTACCTAGGTTGGTCCCACATCCTATTACAATGATGACTACACCTCCTCCTTATATGTCCACCGCCAATATCCACACACTAACCCATTCGAGAATCACCTTACCGATCTAATCCCATCTTGGATTTGCTTTGTATTATAATGGTAATCGTTGAAACGTTGATTTGAGTTTTTAAAGAGTCTATCAGCTATTCTGCGCTCATCTCATAATAACCCTATTCAGTTTCTATCAAAGGGTATGATTGTGGGGTTTTGGTAATGATGTGGTTTGATGTGGCTATGGTTTAAGGTATTTTTTTACACAAATATTTAGGGTTTTTTTTATCATCCTGCCAAAAACAAATTGGGTCTCTTTTACATATTTAAGTTTGTTTAATGTTTGATTTCTTTGTTCAGGATAGCCAAAGGAGGGTGATATTGGGTTGCTGAAACTTGCTTTTATCACTGTTGGAATACATATGGTAAGTTTTTCCTTTGGTTATGTGTTTTTACTTTCATCTCGATTCAGGAGTTGAGTTTTTCTGATTTATGTAATTATAAGCCAATTGTTGGGTCCAAATGTGGTGCTTTTATGGCTTGCAGTATGGTAGGTGGAAGATGCGTACCCGGCTTGCTGCCTTAGTGTGGTGTCAAATCCAATTAGTTATACCGAAATCAAACCTGAAGGGAAATGGGGCACCTCGCCGCCCGCTGGAAGTGGTGCTGGACCGAGTAGTATAACCGTGGGTGCAACAACTACGACTCGTCAAGCACAAAGGTAAATCTATATAATAAGACTTAGATACAGCGATTTAGGACAGCGATACCTGAAATGTATTGCTATAGACCTTTAGAATCAGGTAGAGATCATGTAAAGCGAATCTTTAAAGATATGTCGGGAACAAGGTTCTGGTAATTTTGGCTTCTGTAGCAAGCTTAGCAGCCAGTACATAGTTTTTATGACATTGTGTGGATATCAACTCCTTTTAAGTTGTATTAATAGAAGGTGTCATTATTATTAGTATTACCATGGGTTCATTCCTTTTTTTACCAATGTGTTTTTTCACGGTGGCGTCGTTTATAGAGTTGCAACGGCTAAGATGGGTGTGTTGGACAACAATCATCTTTCCTAAACAATTGTGACAAACAGGAATGTTAAATAGAACTCTAACATCATGTCACCAAAAGGATCACCCTTAAGGTCTCTTATAGGAGGAAGTACATGCGGGTTCAGGGTACAGCATACTGCCCAATTGGATGTCGCTGCTGGACCTGAACCACTAACAACTAACAAGCCGTTCTAAAAAAAAGGTCTCTTATAATCATTAACACAATGATTATTTATGACTTGAAAACATAGTTTTTAGATAATCGCCTCGAGATGCCTTTGCATTTAGAACAATTATTTGTAAGTTAATGGCTATGTTTTTTTTATTCTCAAATTTCAATATAAAATGAACAAGTTAGATTGCCTCATGGACTTTATATAGGATGAGATTTTCATCATACTTTGATCAGTTTTACTACTTGATATCTCAGCTTACCAATAGCATATACATATTATATGAATCACATTACTTTATTGAATGTAGCCTGACCAAAGATGAAAGAATCATTCATGTTAAACTATTGTATGACAAATTCAATGTCTCTGTTCATCATACCTCATAAAGTAGTAGGAATGTAACTTGATAAATTGTTGTGTCCTAGACTGATAACATGTAGTTTTTCATGTTCCCAAACTTTGACCATATTGGACCCGTGATGTGGTTTTTATTGACGTATTAAGTTGTATATTTTTAGGTAATTGTATGTAAACTTTAGGTTTTGATATTTCTGTTCGTACACTTTTGCCTTATCTTAGATGAGGTTCGTTTTGAAATGTGCAAGAAAGGACAAAAAGAAAAGAAGTTGAAATTATGGAAAATTAACAGGAAGACTTGACTGGAAGATGCTTCAACGACATCCATGGTCTAGCTGAGAGGGTCAGTGTACCACTCTTCTTCACTCGCTTAGCTTGGACGGTGTCGGAGATGGGCTGAGCTCCTGGGCTCTGGGTTACATTTAGATGATAGAAACGAATTCAATGTCCCCATGGCACCACTCGCTCGTTCTTTCGCACTGTGTCATTCAGGTTCCGTGTATCACCATATGTGTGCTTGTTCACTTAAGGGCGGTTCTACTAAACGTGGTGATTTCAGCCATTTACCTTTTTAAAAGGTCAAAATGGCGTGAACAGCGTGAAATGACGATGGTTCACGAAAGGAACTAGGCACGAAAGTAAGGGCTTGTCTGGGTTGGACCCCCCTTCTTTCTTCGTTGCACCTTACTACCCTTCCCGCAACGCCGAACTAAACCGAGCTCCTTACTCAACGCATTTAGGATATGCCCATAACTTCACTTGATAGCCTCGAACCGCCAGCCCTCAAGATGCAAGTCGGCTCACGGCGTGTGCCCTTCAGGTAGTCACTCCTCTCCCCTTAACCTCGTGGCAGAAGTATTTATGTCCGTCTCTATTAACCTCACTCTAACTAGCATAGTTACCCAGATATTGATACCATTCCAACCTAGCTCCATTAATCAGTCGGCCAACCTATGATAATTTCTGTCAACGCTCAATTGTCATGTTCTGCTATATTCTGCCCTTTGGAATGTGATATATATACCACACCTTCTTGCTATCTACGTTTTTACTTATAGCTTGCAGTAACAGTTCAGCCCCCCCCGCCGCAACGTCGCGGCGTCATTTTCCCCCCCCCAACTCGTTTGTAATAAATATCAGATATGATAAGTAGGAAATATATTAACTACTAGCTAAAAGACCCGTGAAATTCACGGGTATATTTAAGTAACGTCGAAAAAATTGTAAATGAGATTACATATTATAAAGTTATAAGTTAAAAAAAAAAACTCGATAAACAAACTTAAAGTATACAGTTGGTAATAATCAACAAACATACGTTATATAAAACACAATAGCCAAAAAATCCAAAAAAGGAAAAAAAATACCTTCAATCCTTTATTCTACCAATGCGCGATACGTCTACATGTAGATGTGATCATAAATTGTGTAGCACTTCTTTATAGATATGTGATCATTAGCTAATGTAATAGAGAAACACGTTCTTCGTTTTTTACTTGTATCATTGCTGACTTCCTGTAACACCCACAAATCAGGTAGCAGAGGCAATAGGTAACAATGGGGGGTGCTACGTCTAGTACACACAATAGGATATAGGAAACGACCTCTAAATGGACGTTTTTAAGATAAGATTTCATTCGATGCCATAGCAAAATATCAGAGTTCATACATTAGGTCTCATAAGTTTTAAAAGTCATAAACATTCTTAATAAAACCAAAAGCTTCATAATACCAAAAGATGACTTAAGTTTTTAAAGATAATAAAAGTTGCATAGACTTTAGATAAAACACAGAATCCGTCTTCATTGATATCCGCCACGGCTCCCCTCCAATCTTCATACCCTAGGACCTGAAATTACATGCTAAAAGTCAACACAAAGGTTGAGTGAAATCATAGGTTTATCGGTAAAAAGGGTGGACCACAAGATCGAAGTAATAGTAGACTCTGAAACACATTCAGTAGTCCAAAACGTTTATTATTGCACTAAGCTCATGACCCCGAAGCCTTAACTAGATTTGTGCCCCAATCAGAATATAGGATGCTTGCCAACAACCTAACACCTCTCAATGTTAAATGCACCTTGATCAAACTAGTGACCCAAGGAAAGGTGGGGATTGTCAGTCCCGATAGATCTATCCACAACACTCGCGCTTACTACAATAGCAATTAACGGTTCATGATAAATAGGGACTTCACGGCAATAAGGTAACTTAGCAATAATATTCAGGCAGTAATCTGGATAGCATACACTTTGTAAACACTTTGAAAACACTTAGAAAAACACTTGTGTCCAATAGTAAAACAAGCAATGTAATTCACCCCGTAGATTTTGTAAAACAATCACGTAGTAAAAAGGGGGCTATGAACTCACCTCGAGTGAATGGTAATCAACAAGTATTCACAATAGAAAAATGCGTCACGAAGGAATCCGAAGGCAACCTAATCCAATATAGGTCGTATAAGTACTAAACACTTTGATTATTTATAGGTCGTATAGCTCATCATACTATCGTTCGGGCTATCATAATTAAGAGGTCATGTAGTGACGTATGAGGAGCTAGGACACTTTAAATCGTAAATCCAACAACTCGTCGATACGCCACCCCGAAGAGGCCTCATTATGAAACTCCCTAGTAATATAGTACTTTGATTAACTAATACCACATATAATTCTATATAGCTACATCACCATCTAATCGTTTTAGTGAAATCATATTTATAAAGTAAAAACGTTTATAAGTATACTTTAGTAAAACTGGCGTAACTTTCTCGTTTTTAGTCCGTTTCTTTCGTTTCTTACGTCCACGCCTTCGTATTAAGACGAGTTATCAAAATATAACATTTTCAAAATTTGAGTTTTTCTGATGAATAGTGATTTTACTGTTCATAACAGTTATATATTTATTTTTATAGATTTAGTTATCGTAAATCTCGTAAATGTCGTAACTTATTCGTTTTAACTCTGTTTTTAGCGATTCTTTTGAGTACGTCTTCGTATTTAAAAGTTCTATTTATTTATGATGTTTTTCCAAAAATAAAGTCCCTGATGAACAGTAACTTTTTATAAAATTATTTTTATAAAAGTATTAATTATCGTAAACTTGTAATCGTCGTATCTTTTTTGTTATAAATCGGTTTTTCGAGTTTCTTATCATTTTGGAATCGTCATGAGACGTAATAATTTTATAAAATATAAAATCCATGTCTAAAAATTCAGACCAAAACAGCCCCTTATATATCTTTTGAGTTTATTTGTATAACTTTGTTTTTATATACTTTTTAACTACATAAATTAATCACAAGTCTTCCACAAGCCATTATACCATAATATATTCAACCACATAACACATGAATAAGTGTACAAAATTATAATCACAAGCAAAAATATGTTTTACATGTTTAAAAGCATCCTAATGGTGATTTTGCCATATAGAACTAATATACTCATAAAATCATGAAAATGAAAAGGTGAGGGCTTATAGATAACCTTAAGGTGATAAATGATGATGAGAAATATAATCTAAACCCTTGTTTAGATTTTTAAACCAAGCTTGCAAGATTAGAAACCTTAATTTCCCAAGAAACCCTAATTTCACTTTCTTTGCTTCAACACTTGAAAATACTTAACCTAACCTTCAAACCATCTTAGTAGGTCTTAGATATGTTGTGTGTATGCTTGTATAAGTGGTAGAAAAATTTGTATGGATTGAGTGGGAAGAGTGTTTTGAGCCGTGGGCTTCAAAGGAGAAAAAGGGAGAGAGTTTTGATCTTTTACACCAAGTGTTAAGTGTATGTATGTGTTTATCTCATATACATGTATTATATATGATCTAGCTAGTCAAAAGATTGCAATAGTGGTCAAGGAACACAAATGAGGGTCTTAAGGAAAGTTTGGTCAAAATCACTAGCTAAATTTCTAAGTCTAAAGATGTGTACATTGCTAGCTAATAAAGGCTTATGTTTCTATGTCTCCTAAGGAGTGAATTATCCCATGATTTCAAGGATTGATGTCACTAGATATTTACTTGCCATTTATCTTGTATAAAAGAAAGAATTGAAGGTATACTTGTATTTAATAAGTTGTAAGTAAATGTAAGTTGTATACTTGTATCAATTGTATGTCTTGTTTATTTCCTTTATGTATATGGGCGTCACATATGATATACTTAGGCAAAGTTTTATAAACTTTGATCATTAGAAATAATAATGGTTATTTGTTGAAGCGTATATTTATTTTGGTGGTTCCGGGTATGCCTAAACGTAATTTATCGCGAAACGTAACGTTTTACGTAACCGATAAAAATAAAACATAATAAGTAAATTATTACTTTAGTAATAATAATATAATGATTACTTGACGTAAACTTTAATTTGTTTGGTGCCCGCTTACGCTAATTGTTGATTTTTAACTTACGCGATTTAACTATATAATAAGAATTAAAAGTAAACGCGTACGAAAAAAAATAATAATTAGTAAAATAGATGACATCGTAAATGACCTGAAAATACGGAATGTTACATTATCATTCATTTAAAATTAGAGTTTTATAACTGCTAATCTTGTTCCGCATCAGCAGACCAAACATATTGAGATTGACATACACTTTGTTTGTGATATGGTTGCTCGTGGTCAGGTTCGTGTTCTTCATGAACCATCTCGTTACCAGTTTGCTGACATTTTCACCAAAGGACTACTGTATGCGCTTTTTGAGGAATTTCGTACCTGTTTGAGTGTTCGGCCATCTCCCGCTCAAACTGCGGGGGAGTGTTAGACTGTAGTTTGTATAAGCCTATGGGCTTTTCATAATAGCCTTCCAACATGTTGACTATTAGTCAACATTCAACATTCAAGTCAAGTCAACATTCAACATTCAAAGTCAAGTCAACATTCAACATTTAAAATCAAAACCCTAAATCTAATGGACCACAAGCTCACAATCGGGCTTGGGCCAATGACTCGTCTAACAGAATCAATTTCAACAAATTCACAAACACATCAACATACTAGCTGATGGGTTTGCTCGTTGATGAGCATGCTTACTGAAACTTGCTTGCCGAGTATACTCAGCGATGAGTCTTCTCAGGGATGAGCATCACTTTCTCACAGAATTGTTGAATCTTCTTATGAGACCACTCCCTAATTGACTCGTTAATAATCTACTCACTGAAGAGTATATTTCACTGAACTCATCAGCCTGATTTCTGTTGTACCATTATCAAAGTCAGAGAGGTTCACTGATTTAATGAGTGTATATTCCGCACCTCCAATCTCACTTACAAATAAGACCAGAACATTCAATTGCACTAATTTTTCAACAAATTTTAGCTTTAAAAATATGTTTCATGTTTCTATAGTAACGGTGCAAGTGATATTAGCTAGTAACGAACAGTGGCTTCCTCAAAAAGTAGTTATTTTTATATGTTATCCAACATGTAAACCCCGTAGGTTATGATTTAATGATTTATTATCAACCACAATATATAGAAGTTACATGAATGAAACCCTAGCGGACCCTAAACCCACAAACGGGTTTCAACCATATTTATCCTTTAATACTCCCCCGCAGGTCGAGCGGTGAAATTGCGGAAGCTCGGGCAGAAGTGGTAAACTAAAAAAAACATTAACACAATAAAAACATAATTTGTTTATGAAGACATCCGACAGTAAGCGGAGACTAATCTTTAAATTTGAAAATCAGTGACTGATAAACCAATATATCATGCGGGATAAACCAATGTATCATAACTTTAATTTTTTTTTTGAACGGTGGCATATTATTAGAAAAGAACTAGCAAGATGCTAGAAATTATAAAGGCGATTTAAGCCAGTCAGTCCAACTAATACATTTCTTTCCTCTAGATTTTAACCAAGAAAAAGAAAAACACTGAATGTTATCAAAAACTTCACATTTTCTCGTGTCTTGAGAATTGAAAATGTGGTTATTCCTATAACTTTACTGCATGATAATATTTGTAACTTTAATGCATACAATATTTGAGTTTTGGATAGATTGGATTCGCTACATAGCTTTTCTCATATTCATATACTTGTATATTATTTCATTAGGTATGTGTTTGGTGGATGTAGGGTTAAAGAGGAAATAACCTGCGAAGGTGTGACATTGTTGGTCGACACTTTTGGTTATTACTTAACCAAGAGGAAACCAATCAAAGATTTACTTCTACTTGATACGATTCCTTTTATTCTTTTTTTGTGAAGGGAATATTAGAAAGTGAAAAAATCCAAATACAAGACAAGAAGAAAGGAAGATACGGGTGTTGATACAGTGATGCATTCACTTTTTATATAAAAATATCATACTATAATTAAATAATTATAACTTTTATTTAACTTCTTATCATATGATGTATACACGTGTATACATTAATCGATTGATTTTGCATACCATTAAAGTTGTGTGTGTCATTCATGTGCGCGGTATTTTGTGATATATACCAATTTCAATGGTAAATAACACATAAAACATAATTGCAAGTTAATCTAAGTTATAAGTAAGAGCAAAATGGAGCTAGCGTACTAAAATCTAACTAACCAAATTCTTAAAACACAGACACCAATCATTTCAAAGTACGTGATTGACAAGGTTTCATCACGTACACCGTGTTAAAAATGTGATGGAATTTTTAATTACCCCACCAGATAATGCGACGTTGGACATGGTGGTGTGGTGTCGTGAGGTGGTTTAGACTTTAGACCTTAGAGAGCATAGTAGTAGCTCAATGTTGAAATTGGTATAATGTGCATGTGGCCAAAAATAGTGTCAAGTTGGCTAATCGATCATGCCTTTATCCGTATTTGGGGCCGGTCATTGTTGATTTGTCATTTGGAATTAGAGGTAAACCTCTCGACTGAAATAGAATTATCCGTCAAATATTCTTAATCATTTGGTGTGTGCCTTAGGCCCTTAATAACATTATGTAAAACAAATAAACCGAATACAAAAACTACGGAATAATGAATCTAAAACCGATACAACGATCAATTTGCAAAAGAATAAAAATATTCGAGGCATTACACACAATGTATCACAAGACAACAACAATACTCAATTATATCAAATCGAGTTATTGAGGAAGTAGGGTGTAGACATTTGTATGGAATAAACAACAAACAATTTATACAATTTTATTGTTACCTAGTTCTTATTTCTTAACATTATATAACACAATGTATGATGCATTTTATAAGTATTTAATTTACTGTCATTGACACAATGTATTAAAAATCACATTAAACCTTTTTATTATATATATTCAAAAAAAAAAAAAAAAGTGGAAGTATGATATGTACAAGTAAACGTAAAGCTAGAGTTATATATATTGCTCGTGTAAGGCGTGGTTTCCTGTAATAGAAACATTTACTTTCGGTTTTCAAAATAAATAATTATATTGATATTTTTATAGTAGCAAGTGTTGAAATATTGTCTATCAATTAGTATATTTTCATTAAAAAATCTGCATATAAAAATTCTATTTTGACTTGATACAAACTTAAGGTAGCCAACTCGACTGTCGACCCACAACCTCAAGGCAATTAACTAATCTTGGAAAGACAAATGAAATTATAATTTATTTTGTATGTTTTTGTTGTGGTTTCAATACATTGCTGTGTTTCAAATAAAAAAAAGCTGTCAACAAAATTAAACCAGTCCTAAGACGTATTAAAATGCATACAATTAAGCTAAAGCATGTACTAGTAAAAACTAGACTATTAATCGAGTAATATGGTGGTTTTGTATCGATCAGTTGACACACTAGCTAGTTATCTACCGTATTACTGTACTATAAGATCGAGGAGAAAATAAATGTTCATATGTCAACGGGCCGATAATTCCAATCTCTCTTCTTGCTCAAACATTGTGTTGGCCTGGGCATGAAAACATTGGAATAGTGCGCGTCGACAGACTCCAAAGGAAAGATAATCTAGTTGAGAAGATAAAATCGACATACTAGTCTTGGATTATTCATGTGGTCGAGATAGGATAGGAGTAGATGTTTACATCTTGATATTTGCTTTTCTTTTTATTTAGCTAGTTACCAAAGACTCGTCTGTTTTGTCGCCACTTACGCCATTTAAGACCATATATTGTTGTCCAAACTTAAGGGGATATGCAGTTTTGTACACTAGCTACTCTATCAGTAAGTTATATTTATGTGATTTCAGCAAGTATTATCCTAAGCAGACAAATACCCACCAAACATTCCATTGTTATCAGCATGTGCTCCTTTGTGGAGGACCATAAACCAGAAATTAGTGCCAATGGGTCTCATGTAAATCATTTCAGGGGCTTTCAGCTCATTTTTCAGTGCCCTCCATGTGTTTATGTTCGTGTTTTTGCCTCTAATAGAACTCTTTTCATCTTTTTGGGGTGCACAAAGCAGCTAAAATGTCACAAATGTGTTTCTTGTCTTTGCTTTTCATGCAAAGGAAATTGTTTAT